>PVKS010001604.1:15698-137072 GCA_004027875.1 Aplodontia rufa | reverse complement strand
ATATTTGATAAAGGGGGCAAAAGCATAGTGTGGAAGAAAGATAGCCTGTTCAACAAATGGTGTTGGACAAATTGGACAGCCATGTGTAGACAACTGAAGCTGGATCCTTATCTTTCACCCTGCACAAAAATTAAATCAAAATGGGTCAAAGATCTGGATATTAAGCCAACAACTTTAAACTTACTAGAAAAAGAAATAGGGTCAACATATAGGACATAGGAGTCGGCAGCGCCTTCCTCAATAAACTCACATGGCTCAAGCAATAAAGTCAAGAATAAATGGGATGCAATTAAATTAAAAAGTTTTTGCACAGCTAATGATCTAGTCAAGAGCATCAAGAGAGAACCTACAGAATGGGAGAAAACCTTTGCATGCTACACCTTGGACAGAGGGCTAATATCCAGAACATACAAGGAACTAAAGAAACTAAACACCAAATTCACAAATAATCCAATCAGTAATGGGTTATGGATCTGAAAAGAAACTTCTCACCATTGGAAGTCCAGAAAGCCCATATATATATGAGAAAATGCTGTACATCATTAGTTATAAGGGAAATGCAAATCAAAACTTCACTGAGATATCATCTCACTCCTATTGGAGTGGCAATAATGAAAAATTCTAACAACAACAGATGCTCGAGGGGATGTGGGAAAAGAGGATCACTTTTAGACTGCTGGTGGGACTGCAAACTGGTTCAGCCACTATGGAAAGCAGTGTGGAGAATCCCAGCTATCCCACTCCTGGGTATTTTCCCAGAAGAGTTAGTATCAGCATATTATAGTGATGTGGCTTCATCAATGTTTATAGCAGCTCAATTTACTATGGCTGGATTATGGAACCAACCCAGATGCCCCTCACTCGATGAGTGGATAGAAAAACTTTGGTATTTATATACAACGGAATACTATTCGGCCTTTAGAGAAGACAATATTATGGCTTTTGAAATCAAATGGATGGAGATGGAAAGAATTATGCTAAGTGAAGTATCCAAATCTCACAGACTCAAGGGCCGAATGGTATCTCTCATCTGTGGAATCTAGAATACATGAGTAAGCAGTATGTTAGATGTCTAAGCTAATAATAACTTCAAATTGTATGATTCTCAATGCAACAGGGAGATGACACTTGAAGGTGTAGAGAAGGGGATGTGGGGGGGGGAGGTTGTATGAAGAAATCCTAGGAGACTGGAGGGTGGGAATATGGGGGAATCATCTCAGAAGGAGATCTCTGTCCTATATGAGATATCCATTTAAGTCAGGAGTTCTTCTGGGGGAAACAGGAACAGGGGGAACCCAAGCTGGACATTCATGATATGGCATTAGCCCTGGATAACTAAGTATATATAGATTGGCTCTTGAATGTTTGATAATGTTTCCCCCTCAATTATATCTCTGTATCCATCTAATAAATAAAAAATAAATCCTTTGTATGTTAATGAGAGCTATTTTAAATTACTTGTATGAATTAACATTGTGTCATATCTGGGTTTGGATATGATGCTTGCTTTTTCTTTAGACTGTGTTTAACATCCCTTCTGTCATCTCTCATGTGACTTTTTTGTTAAAATCCTAACATAATATGTTGGATAATGCAGACTAAGGTAAATGGGAGAGTCGCATGAGCCTTTATGTGGATCTGGCTGGATTGTGTTTAACTCTTGCTGTGCATGTAGGTAGCAGAGGCTTAGCACTCCTCTCATGTTCTTATATATGTCTTCCCTGTGGACTTTGGGCTTCCCTGAGAGCTGTCAGTGCGAGTCAAGCAGCTTTCGCCTGTGATCTGTAGTTATTGTTATGGAGCCCTGTAGGTGTGGTGAAAGTGTGGACAAAGGAAAGCATTTTATAATAGTTTGATTAACTCAGTGTTTTAGCAGTCCTGTATTCCTCTTGTTATCTGCAGTCACCCCAAGGACATTGTTTAGATCCCAGCTGCCCCACTGGGCAAATTTGTCTTCCTACCCACATAAGAAATAAACAAATGATATAGAATGAAAAAATGAATTGTATGCAGTTTTTTAAACTGGAGAGACAGAGCTAGATTGTTTCTCTGTTGATCCTACAGAAGCATTCTAACTTACAGACATACAAGGCAGGTGATACAAATTTGTAGCCAGAGAGTATGTCATTCTTGGTATAATCCAGGCCAGGGGTTAGTTTTTATTCTCAGCATGAGGAAGTTCAGGAGCTCACTGTTTCACTGGGATTGCTCTAGTGCTTTTCAATTATTTTCCTTCTGTTTGATGAGAGGCCTGCCAGATGGGGCTGGCTAGGGAGAAGCGCTCTTTCTCTATTTGAAATAAAGCTGTGGCAAAGTTCCCCCTGCCCCCACGAATTACCTTTTGTTAGAGAAAATAGCCAGGGTATATTCTAATAATAATTTTCTTTCCTTTTCCAGTTATAATTAGATGCACATTTCTCTGCTTTTTACAGTGAGAGGCTGGCACGGTTCTTGGAGGTAAAGTCCACTAATGTGTGGGTTTCTCTAAGATAACAGCCCCAGATTTTTCACATTCACAGGAATCTATACTTAACTTCTGGCAGTTTGTCAAAATTACCATTGAAGTATTGCTACTAGCTGATAGCTCTTACCAGATCTGGTCCAGGTAAACATTTCATGTGTGAATCTCTGTATTATCTATTCTTTTTTGGATTTTTGGATGATGGTTTTCTCTGTGACCCCAGTTCTTTGGTCCAAGAAAAGTAACTGATATTCAGTTTGTTCAGGGTTTCCTTGTTGCAAGGATAGGTGTGATGACTTCTAAGCTTCTCACATGCTGGAGCTGAAATTAGAAGTCCCTCTGATAGAATTTTGTGGGAAACCTGACTGCACATAATACTATGAATGAGAAATAGAATAGGAAGTGGATTTTCAGTTTCAGAATATGTGTTCTCAGAGGTATATTAATTGAGGCATCATTGAGGGACATTTCAGTGCATTTCAGCACTGCCTATCAGGGTTCTTAGGTGGATCTGCAAAGAGAAGCTTGCATGAAGAAGTTTGAGGTGTGAATTATGCCTCAAAGAGGTGAGAGCAGGATTATTGGAAGAAACCGCTGATCTCCCTCTTTAAAAAAGATAATCACACTTTGCCATTGACCATCTTCTTTAATTGTTAAGCTCAAATGACAGAAACCAAAAGTGGGAAATATTAGGAGGGGACATTTATTTTTCCTTTCTAAGTAGCTCCTTTATGTTTATACTCTGGATCTATCTCTGCCATCTCACTCTTTACCAGTGAAGAATTATTTACCGTTGGTAAGTTTTGGAGAGAAATCAAGACTATCTAACTCAGCCTTTTCATTCCCCTTGGGAAACTGGTACCTATAGAAGTACCTATTCTGATCTACCCTTTTAAATGCTTTATAGGATCAGATCTGATATAGTTTGGATATGAGGTACCTTCCCCAAAGCCCTTATTTTAATGCAGTAATGTTCCAGGGTAAAAAGATTAGATTGAGAGCTGTAACCTCCACAGAAGACATCCGTTTGTTGAATTACTAATTTGACTGGATTACTGGGTGGTACCTGTTGGCAAGTGGGACATGGTTGAGGGAGTAGATTACTGGGGAAGTGTGCTCAAGACTTTTTATTTTTCCTGGCTCCTTGCTCTCTGCTTCCTGGCTGCCGTTTCCTTCTGCCATGCTGTTCTGCCTACTTCAGGCCCAACGCAATGAACTTGGCTGACCCCGACTGGACCGTTGAAATTTAGTCCCAGGTAAACATTTCTTCCTATGTTGTTCTTGTCAGGTGTTGTGATCACAGAGATGAATAGCTGACTAACACCAGGTCCTACCTGAGAGAGCCTGCATATCCCATGCCGACTGTAACTCTGACAAGTCTTGTTTTTGATTTAATAGTTCAAGACTCTATTGTCACACTGCAGGATAGATTTCGTTTTCAATATGTAAAGTAGTTTTTCAAACATTCCTTGTATTTTATTGTTTTGCAATTTTGATGTTTAGGAATTTTTAGAATATTCAATTTGGATTTTTTTAGTGCTGTTTATCACAGACAGGGACTATGGATGTGGAGGAAGAAAGCCACGGAAGTAAACTGCTGTTCTCACAACATGACTTTAGGGTACATGTTATCAATATGATGTCATTTATTATATAAGCCTGATCATCTGGCCAAGGTTATTTCCTAGATTTACCCTTCCCACTTCTCTTTTCCATACTCTAATCTTCGGATGTAAGTCATTGATCAGAGTTCATAGTCAACAGGGAATGCTTAGACATTTTTCATCTTATTTGCAGTTAGCTTTAAAGGCAGGCTGGGCAAAGGGTTGATATTTGCCACACTATATGAGGCCCCAGCACCTTCAGGATTGTTCAGAACAGATCTCTTAAAATGGGTGGAAGGGGAATCCATGGTTAGTTGAAGGGGAGTGTACTTCAGGGACAGGGGCTTCTCTGGGGTGGGTAACTGGCTAATAACAGCAAGAAGTACAACACAGAGTCTGGAAATTAGAACCAAGAAAAGAGGCAGTGTGTTCCCACTGGAGGGTTTCACTACATTGATCTTAGTTAAAGAATACAACACTTGCCCAGTGAGTTGCACAATTGAGAAAAAAATCAATTTTTCTGTTTTGCTTTATATGAAAACTCAATGTTCTCTTGCTTCTTTCACCACATGCACGTGTGACTGATGGCCAGGAAAACCCAAACGAATTAACTTTTAAGAGCCACCTCAGCCCCTGGGTCATCTTTGCTAAAGAAAGACAAGTGGGTGGGTGAACTGCCAAATTAAAAACCTTCTGCTGTCAACAAAGTTATCTCAGGTTAGATCAAATACCGAGGACACTAATTTAATTTTGTGCACTTTTTTGAGGCACTTTTACTCTGTAGGTTATTGTTGCTATAAAGTTGATGTTATTTGTAGTTTCTTCAATCAGTAAAAAATAGAGGCTTGAAGGTGGGTCAGTGGCTGGTTAGTTGCAGATTTCTTAGTGTGAAATAACATGAATTTTTAAACTTTTTCTCCAACAATAATATTATTTTCTTTTAAATTTTATATTTATCAAAAAGTGTGTCTGAAAAGAACTCACAAATGAGAGGTAGAAATCACTCACATATTTAATTTTCATAAATAGTGTTCAAGTGCTGTTTATACATATTTCTGAAACTGTTCATACATTCATGGCATTCAACATCTTTGGACAGATAATTATAAACATAAAAATTTTCCTTATGTTTATTTTAACATTTTGATTTTATAAGCAATTCATGCCCATTGTACAATTTAAAGACAGATTATTAAAAGGAAAACTATCCTGAGATTACTTTTTTCAACATGATCCATGAAGATTCTATTATGCAAATTCTTTTCAGTACTAAAGATATGGCTGTAAACCAAGTAGAAAGCCCTGCCTTTATGGTGCTATCATTCCATTGGAGGAAACAAAAATAATACATAAAGATATAGAGACTATCAATAGAGTAGAAGTTGGGGAATGAGAGGGAGGGAGGAAGAAAGGGAAAGGGGAAGAAATATGGAATGAATCTGACAGAATCATGTTATATGCATATGTAAATGTACCAAAGGGAATATCTCCTTTATGTATATGTAGAAAGTACCAATCAAAAAGAAATAAAGGAGTGAAAGGAAGATCAATACAGTAGAGGCGAGAGAAAAGGGAGAGGGAGGAGGGGAGGAAAGGAGGGAGGAATGGGGGTTGAAATCAAATCCTTGTATTACAGTTACATAAAAAGGAACCCAGATAGTAGGTACAGACATACTATTATTATAAAAAAGTAATACATGTATTTTATAGAATGTAATAACTGCTAATGATCAAAACATAGGAAGGAAGAGCAGAAGTGTATGGGAGCAAGTGTAGCATTCAAAAATACGGGTATAAGAGAAACTCATTTGCTTAGTGACCTTTAAGAAAGACCTTAAGGAGTTGAGGGAGAGAGATAAGCATTAACCCAGGGAAAGAGTGATGTGGACAGAGCAAGGACAGAGGCCTTGAGATCAGATCTTGAAGTGTGTGGGGAAGTATCACAGGGTCTAAAGCAGGGGAGAGATTTAAAGAGGAAATTTTTAGAGCACCTTGTTGGCCATTCTTAAGAGAACAGACTGGCAGGACAAGGATAAAGGCATATAGACCAATTACATGCCCCTCAACTAAAGTGGAGGTGGTGAGAAGTACTTAGATGCCAGATGTTTGCTGATGATAGAGCTGACAGGCTACCTAGAGGATTTTACGAGGAGTACGAGATTGAGGAATCAATAATGCCTCAATGTTTGGTCCGAATGACTAGAAAAATGGAGTTGTGAATTGCCCAGATGAAAAACATTGCAGGGCAGTCTTACAGGTTTAGGGCAAATACCACGAGTTTCATTTATCAACATACATTCTTATTTCCTTTATGTTTTCTGTCCTTACGTTTCTAGTTCTTATAAATGATATAATTTTCACCAAGATAATAATGTTATTTAAAATATAATTATGTTTAATGCAGAGTAGGGAGAAGTTTAATATTAATGTAAGTGACTAATAAGTGGTAGAATTTATAGCATTTATTCTGTTGGAAATTTGTAAGCCCATAGTAAGTAACAAAAACTTTTTTATTTTTAAATGGTATTTTATAAACTATCTATTTACATCATATCTTTTTTGAAGTTCTTCTGTAAAATTAAAATTAAAGAAAAGTCTCCCTATAGATACTGGTGACTTGCAGATATTTTTCCTTTTACAATAATTCATGCTGTTTGTGTTAGTTAACTTTTGGTTATTATAACAAAATACCAGAGATAATTAACTTATAAGAGAAAGGTTTATTGTGACGCACAGCTTTGACTATTCCAGTCCAGGATCAAGTGGATTCATTGCTTTGACCATCTGGTGGGTGTGCCAGATGGGAATGATGGGAAGCATGTGGCAAAGCAAACTGCTCACTGTGTGGTCAGGAAGCAAAAGAGGAAGAGGAAGAGACCCAGGTCCAACAATTCTCTTAAAGGGGATGTCCCCAGTGACCGAGCTTCTTTGCTCTTGGGCTCATTTCTTAATGGTTCCACCAGCTCCCAATAACATGTGGGGACCAAGCTTGTAACATACTGACTTTAAGGGACATTCAACATCCCAATAATACTGTTCTTCCAATGTTATATATATGGTCTATAGTAACACTAAGAACTAGCAGTTCCAATTTACTTTTAGTCTGTGAGTTGTCATTCTGGAATATTTAAACTTGATTCATTTTTCAGTTTACTGAAATAACTATATTTTTATGAAGGGTATATGGTGTGTTTTCTAAGTACTTGCATTATTGAGATTTTTTTTTATGTGTGAAGGCAATAAAAAACCAATTTAGGTATAAAATGTTTATTTTCAATCTTGCCTCTTATAAATTCTGCAGATGCTGCTCTGTTGACTTCTTGAATACACATTGGCAGGAAATAAATTTGATGTAACAACTCCTGTTCATACGTATGAATGCGTTTGTGTGTGTATGTGTTTGATGTATACAGAAGTATCTTTATTCAAAGATATAAAATTGCTAATGTGCTTCCAGATGTGGTCTTTTAAATTAAATTTAACTGGAATTGAGTGATTTTTTTATCTGCAAAAATTTCAGCAGTAAAAGTTTTATTCTTTTTCTTTTTTTGATTACTGAATTTTCTAAATACTCTAGCTTATCACTTAGACCCAGTCTTAGATTGTTGTGATTAAGCCTCTTTGTGTTTTCCTCTGTTAGTTTTACTATTTCTGGGAAAACTTGAACAATTTGCCCTATGTGGAATGGGCTTTTTAAACAATGTCAATATCAGTTTTGCTCTTAACTGACTCTCTTAAATTTTTTATATTATATTAATAGTATGTTTACAGTCTCTCTTAGGGGGGAAATTTCAATGAATACATGAGTTGTTAGTTTGGACCACGATCTTGGAAAAATACTTTTACGGCCACTGTTTAAATCGTCTAATATTAACCTTCCTCTGTCTCCACCTACTTACACAACAAAAGAAAATCTCAAGTCCCTAACTGAGGCAAAGGGAATTGTGGGAAAATCCCCTAAGCAGTTATCAGACAGCAGTGCTGAGGATCCACATCCACCCATAGCACTAATCTCGCTAATATTTAAACCTCCCATGGGGAGCAGCAGAGGAACAAAGGGACACCTGCGTGGAGGAGTGCATGGTTGGTGAGCTTCTCCAAGCCCAGCTTTCTACTGTTTCTCAAGGAGGTGCTGAGTAATTTTATACTATTTTATAAAAATTGGCAGAATGTATACCTAGGAAAATATCTAATTCTGTTTTATCTGTTCAACATCTTTTATTGAAGAGAAATCTGTAAACATAGATATTTTCCAAAGTGCTGAAAAATAATGATGGTAAAGTTTGTACAGAAAATGTAAAGAAAAACCGTAGCTCTGAATCAACTATTTGGTGAGCTAATTTCAGAAACAGTATTTTCTTTCTGCTTTTTTTTTTTTTACATTTTTCACACTTGTTAGAAAAAGGTAATGACTGGCAGTGCAGTTCATTCACAGAAAAAATTTCTGTTTTATAATTCTGCCTCTCCTCTGTCTCCCATTGACCCAAAGTTACTTTATTGTCATCTTTTTCTTTCCCTATGGATTTCTGGTCCTCGAAAAGGCCATATATTTGCTAATCCAGTTGACTATGCCAAATATTTTTATAAAGTTTTCTATGTATATTTCCTCTGTTGGTTCTCTTCTGTCTGCATCATTTGGTATGTTTTTGTTTTACTTTATCTTCAAATAAAAACAAATCTCCTGAGCCTGAGAATTTGCCAGTGGAGAGTGTTTTTGCAGAAAGTGCCAATGATTTGCCTTGGGTCCCCTTCTGTCTTCTTGGCTGAACCAATTCCCACTCATTCTGCAGCTGGAAGGGAAATAAATGGACTAGCTCCTAGCTCAGCATCCAGCAGCCTCTCATTTGCTTTAGCTTTACTGGCCTAAAGTAAGATCATCTCCTACCTTCACTATGTGGACAGATGGGATGCACAAAATGCTACAATTTTCGGTTTCATTGTTATTAGATGGTTTCTGTCTTTGCTCCCAAATACCACTCTTTATTTGTGGGGCCTACATTTTCCAGCCTGTAATGTACCTGTACATGTCTTGCATGTAGTATATTACATATTGCCATTGTTTTCTGGGTACTGTCATCTCTGAATGCATGTGGACAGGGGAATAGCAGCTACAAGAAGCCCAGGATCTTAACTGTCTGCACATCAACCTCCATGAATTGAAAGGTGGTTTTCTTCTGGACATTTATGTGCTTTCCAAAGATGTGTGGAAGGTGATTTTTAGCTGCAGCAGCAGTTGCTGCTGCTACCAGTCCCATTTATTTGGGACAGTTTTCTATACATCTTTGACATAGCTACTGTTTAAAAAAGATTCAGAATAGCCTTCTAGTGTTGGTAGTGATGATTGCTTCATTAAGATGCTACAGACACCAACTTGGTGAGAAGCCTAGAGTGGGCCATTGGCTCTCCTGTTCTTAACTTCACCCAGGAGTGTTGCTGCCCCCTTCCTTTTGCCCTTCTACCCCTCTCTAATCCTTTGTGCTGAAGAGAAGCCCTTTCTTATGTTTTAGTTATCTAGCCACAGGAGGTCAAAGTCTATTGAAATGTTCCAGCCAGAGAAGGAGAAAGGAAACACACCCCTGGATGGTGCAGACCGCACCTAATGGGTTGCTTTCCTGATCAGTGTCCTTCCTTTTCCTCCCCATAAAAGCCCTTTGTGACCCTGAGCCCTCTCAAGATAGAACTTTGAGGCACAAAAGTCCCCTCTATCTTCTCAAGATTGCTGGCCCTTGAATAAACCCAATGCCTTCCTCCTTTCCCAAACATTGGTATTTGAGTAGTGAGCAACCTGGGCATTTTATTTTGGTAATAGTTTTGGTGAGCCATCTGAGGAAAAAGAGGCACTCTCTTAGTAATAAGGTCCTCTTGGTTCCTACCAGGAGGAGAGGTGATTGCCTGGGAAGAGATGACTGGTGACCTGTACTCATGGTCAGGATAAGGAGGGATCTTGGGAGATAATCCACAATGTAACCTATGTGTCAACCCCCTGAGAAGTCAAATGAAACTTACGCCATCATTTAATTCTGGAAAATTTACAATCATATACACACACACACAAACACACACATTTATATTTCTTATATCTCTTATAGAAGAATCAAGAGATAGGGGAGTGGGTGTTGTGGGGGAAACTGATTTAGGATCAAATGCACATCATATTGTCACTTCATATGCATTAATATTCATTGACAGCACCTTAATAAAAATTTAAAAAAAGAAAATAGAAACTAGTGAAAAGTGAATTGTAAGAAAAATGCAGCATGTCAATATTTACAAGATAGCTGCAAGATACTGCATAAGATATTTGAATAAGTTATACTGCATGCCTTTACAAAAATGTAAATGTTTAATCCTACTGTCAATTATATCTAAAAATAACACGGGGCGATAGGAATGTAGGAGAAGGGGAAATGTTGGAACTGAGATAAAACAAGGTACATTGCAAGCATTTATAAGTATGTCACTGTATATACTATAGTCATATGTATAAAAATGTTCTTTGTAGGCATTAGAATTATGTCACTGTACTTGGATATTTTATGAAAAATCTAGGACCAAGAAAGAGAGGCAAGGACTCTGGAGAATGGGAGGAGGGAGGTAGGGGGTTGTGGAGTGGGTCTTGACCAAATTGTATTGCTTTTTTGTGTGCATCTATGAGTATGTGACAACAAATCCAATCATTATGTACAACTATAATGCACTAACAAAAAATAAGGTGAAAAAGAAAATTATAGACCAATATCCCTGATGAACATTGATGCAGATATCCTCAATAAAATTCTAGAAAACCACATTCAAAAATACATCAAGAAGATAATCACGATCAAGTGGGCTTCATTCAATGGATACAAGGCTGGTTCAACATATGCAAAAGAATAAATGTTATTTATCACTTAAACAGAATTAAAGACAAAAATCATTTGATCATCTCAACTGATGCAGAAAAGGCCTTCAATATAATCCAGCACCCACCGATGCTCAAAACTCTAGAGAAATAGGTATCAAAGGATCTTAACTTTGTAACAGCCATATGTGTCAAACCCTCAGCTAGTAAAATACTAAATGGAGAAAAGCTAAAAAAGCATTTGTACTAAATTCAGGAATAAGACAAACCTGCCCACTCTCACCACTTTTATTCAATATAGTCCTCAAAACCCTTGCTGGAGTAATTAGGAAAGAGAAGGAATCAAAGGGATAAGAATAGGAAGAGAAGAAGTCAAACTATCCCTTTTTGCTGATGACATGATCCTATATCTAGATATCCAAAAAACTCCACCAGTAAACTGCTTGAGCTTATAAACAGATTTGGCAGAGTAGCAGGCTACAAGATCAACACCCACAAATTTATTGCTTTCCTATACACTAACAATAACAGGGCAGAAGAAGAAATCAGTCCCACTCACAATATCCTCTAAAAGAATAAAATACTTGGGAATTAACCTAACAAGGGAAGTAAAAGACCTCAACAATGAAAATTATAAATCATTGAAGACAGAAATTGAGGAAGACCTGAGAGTTTGGATGGATGTTTCATGTTCTTGGTTAGGCAGAATTAATATAATTAACATGACCATTCTGCCAAAAGCACTATACAGATTCAATGCAATCCCCATCAAGGTACCAATGTCATTCTTTACAGATATAGAAAAAGCAATTCTTAAATTCCTTTGGAATAACAAGAAACCCAGAATAGTCAAACTAAGCAAGAAAGATGAAACAGGTGGAAACAGGTGGTTTCCCTATACTAGATCTAAAATTATACTGTAGAGTTGTACTAACAAAAACAGCATGGTACTGGTATCAAAATAGGCATGAAAACCAATGGAATAGAATAGATAACTGAGACAAACCCACAAATTTTTAAACATCTGATCATTGACAAAGGGGGCCAAAATAACATGGAGGTGAGAGCCTATACAACCAACAGTACTGGAAAAACTGGATAGCCAGGAGCAGGAAGTTGAAATTAGATCCTGTCTCTCACTGTGCACAAAAATCTTTTATTACAATGTATCCATGTATTTAACTTTATGGAGACTTGCTTACATAAAGACATGATCTTAAAATGGTTAGATGAAAACTACCTAGGTTTTGTTGAAGGCCTTAAAATTTCCATGAACAGTTCAGGCAGTTGTTAAATGTGTTGGTTAGGTTTCCTCTGCTGTGACAAAATACCTGAGAAAATGAATATAGTGGATGAAAGGTTTACTTTGGCTCATAGTTTCTGTCTATGATCACTTAGTTCTGTTGATTTTAGTCTACAGTGAGGCAGAACATCATGGTGGGGATGGTGTGGTGCAGCAAAGCTGCCCACCTCATGGCAGCTGAGAGAAAAGGTTGTGGAGAGAAAAGACCAGCCCCTGAGTGATCACTTCCTCTGATCAGGATTCACTTTCTAAAGGTAGCACTGCTTCCTAAGAGCACTACAGGCTGGCAACCAAACCTTTAGTAAATGGTTTTGGGGACATTTCAGATCCAAATCCTAACATTCAGAATGGGTAAATTAGGTAAGTACATATGTGATAAACATAAATAGCAGAAACATTTATAAATGATAGCTTAAAATCTTTTTTAGTAACCTGAAATTTTAGGATTATAATTTACTAAATTAAGTAGTATTCATTGGATGTTTAGATTTCTTTAAGTAGAGTAAAATACTAAACATCAGGTATTAAACAGAAATGTAAGGTCTATGATATATATCCAGTATGCCTCATTTAAATTCTCTTGTAAACACCTTCATATCATTCTTAAACTTAAGTTATAGAGTTAAAATGTATGGGTCTTTTAGCTCTTTGTATCTCTACTTTTCTTTTTTTTTTTTTTTTTTTTGGTACCAGAGATTGAACCCAAGGGTGTTTAACCACAGAACCCCAACCCCAGGTCTTATTTATTTATTTAGAGAGAGGTCTTACTAAGTTGCTTAGGGCCTCAGTAAGTTGTTAGGATTGGCCTTGAATTTGTGGTCCTCCTGTGTTAGCCTCCCAAGTCACTGGGATTACAGGCATGCACCACTGCACCTGGCTCTTATCTGTACTGTTTTAATATAATTTTTTAAATTGAAAGATTTTTAATTCTCATTTTTTTAAAACCCCAAATTCCAAAACTTACATGGAGGTGGTTATAGTATGTTTGACATAATTAGAATTGTGTATGTGTCTCTGACCTTTGTAAAATGTTACGCACAAGTTTGTAAAGTTAAAATACATCTGTTTATTTCTTGGAAGGTAACCAGTAAGTGCTCTATTCTATACAATACAAACAGTCATTATACCTTAAATACAAATTGACTATGAAAACTTTTGGCATTTCTGCTGTTTGTATTTGGTACTATTTAGGTAGAAAAAATCCTACTCTTTGTGCAGCCCTGCCATATGAAGCCCTATATCCGTTTGCTTTGATGAGCAGATATTTGTTGTATATATGAAACGTACTTGAACACCACAGAATGAGTCTATTTGTAGTCACCAACACTGCCTGCTAAACTTGTGAGCGATCTGAAACTTTCCTTTTATTTTTGTCAGTGCTGTTAACCTACTCAAACCACACAATTGTAGTTACCCCAATGAGTCATGGATTATAAATTTCATTTCCAAAGTAAAAGTTAAGTTGATGCATATAATGGATTTCTGTGTAGCTGTGGTGCTAATTATTACTGGATACTTTGTATGTTAAATGCATTTGTTCCCCAAATATACAAGCTTTCTAAAGTGCAAGACTTAGGAGAATTCCTGATGATGCTGATATCCTCCAAACTGAACTGATGTATAGTGATAGCCTTTTACAGGTTTATGTTTTGTGTGCTTTTGGTTGTATCATGATTGTCATCTTTGAGTAAAGATAATTAGATGTGCCTGAACGTGGCATTCCAAGAACTGCTACAATGACAATTACAAAGACTAAGCATTAGTCACCTAGGGAGTTCATGTGTAAACAAGAACATTCTGCTTGTTACACATTCTACTTTCATTTTAAAAATATTTTGTGTGTTCTTAAAGGACAAGAAAGAAAAATATAAAAATAGCAAAATTATATGGGAGTTTATTTGTGCCATTTAGTATATTATCATTGGATAAAAGTAATCTATTACTGAGAAATTATATACAGAGGATTATGCAATTGTTTATACCGAGTAGGAATTTAGATATGTTTTTGGAGAGGTGAAAAGAGGACCTGATTGAATTAAAAGTTGACAGGTTTTTTTTTGAATTATTTTTTTAAAGAGAGAGGGGGAGAGAGAGAGAGAGAGAGAGCGAGTGAGAATATCAATTTTATTTAGTTTTTCATGTGGCTTTTGTTGCTCTGAGACTTCGTTGTATACATGGTGGTGGGGTTTGAACTTGCATATTCACACATGCCAGGCAAGCACTGTAACTGCTGAGCTGCAGCTCCAGCCCCAAAGTTGGCAGTTTTAAAACATGGAAATATTTTGGCACTTTTTCCACAAAAAAAAAAAAAAAAAAAAAAAAAAAAAAATTAAGAGCTTTCTTAACCTGCTTTTTTTTTTTGATGTTTCAGTTGTGATATTATTGTGACAACTGATCTCCATTCATGAAGCAATGTATGAGAACTTTGTTTTTTTATACTCTTAAGTAGAATGGTATTTAGAGAGGAGAGGGACTAATGTGGTATATAAAAAAGCTTTAGCTAAGATTTGCCAAAAAGTAAGACTCACCTGGAAAGGCTGTGACTCTTGCCTGTCTCCACGTTGGAATAGTTCACCAAAGTGAGCGAAAATCAAGTCCATTTAAAAATTCTGTTCAAGGTCTCCTGAGGTGGTACATACCTGTAAGCTTAGTGACTCAGGAGGCTAATGAAGCAGGAAGGTCACAGGTTCAAGGTCAGATTGAGCAATTCAGAAAGAACTCATCCTTAGTTTTTTGAGGATTCTGGATGGGAGTATACCTCAGTGGTAAAGTGTCCCTGAGTTCAAGCCCCAATACAAACTCCCAAAAATCCTAAATATTTTCAACAGATAAATTTTTGAATTTTTGTCCTAAAGGTGAGTATGACTTCAAAATAGGAAAGAGAGATATGTTATCTAAGTAAAGATTTGGACAAGTTGTAAAATATATTGAGAAAGTCGTCAAAGGGGTTTTAGAGACAAAGTGGAACTTATAAAAAAATTTACGTGTTTCAGGTGACTAAAATTATTCATGGGGTTTTTTAGGGGCTGAACAGGTATTAAAGGTAGATTGGTGTTATAAAAAATTCATGTTTCTTGGTTCAGATTTACTATGTAAACTGAATTTGTTTTGCTCTGAATGGTCTTGTTTGTATTTTCCTTATGAAACTTTCTGTAGCCTGTTAACATTCTGCACAAGTACAAAATGGTCTGACCCAATATTTTGAGAAACTAGACATTTCCTTTAGAACAGTTTAGAACTTAACAGTGGACTCCAGGTCAGCTCAGCCTGAGCACTGTCCCTTCTAAACCTCTTTGTTACCCAGTTATGAGTGAAAGGGTTTGACACTCACTCCTGGACATCTATCACTTCCCCTCTGATGTGAGACCAGATCAGAACAGCAACCATTATAGGTCCATCTAGGCAACAGGACAATCAAAACCAAATGGCAGGGTGGTTGACGTCCTCAAAGAAAACCATTTGGAGAAAAGGGAACAAGGTTGTCGTAATCAAAATGGAGTGTTAACTCTACCAAAGGGCATTTAAAGGCTGGGAGGTTATGAAGGAAGTGTTCCTATACCTGAGTGTCTGACACTTGAAGTAAAGGCCCTTCTGGGAACTTCTGCACAGAGGTGGAACCCAAGCTTTGACAAAGGTCCTCTATTTCAACAGTGTGGGGGGCTGGATTGTCCCCCGGGAGCCGATCAGGAGGAGGGTGAGTGCCGACGGCTGGAACCCGGGTCCCCCTCGTCCAGGGACCCCTTCCCTCCCAGCCGGGGAAACGAGGCAACCACACGCAGCTGATGGCAGCTTAGAATCCGTTTATTACTAAGGCACACGGGTTTTTATAGAGGAGGAGGGGAGACAGCCAAGGAATCAATAATCCTTCTAAGGGAGTTGCCAGGTGTTATGTAGATTTCAGTACAAACAAAAGTTAGGAACATTCTGTAATGGAGACATTCTGACCCACCCTGTTTGACCTTTTGTATAACAAAGCACGACCTAGTAGCCCCTCCTGAAGGAATTTATACAAATAGTAACAAGATGGCTCCAGGGCAGCTGATGAAATGAAGTAAAGGTCAGACAAAAGATCAGACCCCAACACAACAGGGACAACAAGATAGCTGCTTTCACTGCTCCCAGATACATAGATTTTTTTTTTCCCTTTTGTAGCCTATGTCCATGAAGCCATTTAGAAAAAGGAGGGATCCTTGCATCATTTATTTAGAACCCTTCTCCTTTTATTTCTGTTTTATTTGTAATGGCACTTTTACTGTTAGGCTTAAGTACCTGGCTCCTTTTACTTATAAGCTTCAGCCACTGTTTAAAAATCCAATTGTCCCCTCTAATGTACTAGTTTACCACCAGGCCAGGGAACCTGCAGATATTTCCAAGTGAGTGCTAAACAGTTTCATTCTTCTAACCCAGATTCATGCTCTGATCAGCAGGACTTAGCCAGATGGGCCGATGCCCCAATTCTCTCGAGGTTGAGGAATGGACAAAGACAAGGAGGGACTTAACTTGTAACAGGGACTTAAAGGCGGCTTTTGCTAAAATCACTGACTTAGAGTGTGCAGGTGTTCAGTGGGTAACTACAACTGGGTAAAAGGTTGGCACCTCTGTCTTCATTTTGCATCTGTTTCCTTTTGCCACCTTAAACTTTGTGTCAGAGTCTTCTCAGCTCCGCACGTAGACATATTAATGCTTTATGGAGTGTTCAAATTAGCCCCAAATTACCTAATCTCTCTTCTTATCCTTCAAAACTGAAGACTTCTAGGTAGGAGTGACTAAGATATTTTGGGATTGATAGGGACATCATAATCAACAGATTGCCAGCTGCCAACTTTTGCAGTGTCCTGTTCTAGACCATTGGAGAGGTCTAGAAGTGTCCTGTCATTGCTCTGAACCTGAAGGAGGCCTCAACCTTTGATCTAACTCACTCTATCTTGCCTTTCTGACTTGTTCTTTCTATAAGTCATTCTCTCCTGTAGTCACCTTGGATTCTGGAATCAGCAGTTGTGATTGATAAACATCATGTGGCAAGAGTTGGAGCTATCCACCAAACAGTAGCAATTTTCTCATCACCAAGGAAGCTTTGTGTAACTGACCTTAAATGAGAACCTGGACCAAGTCCTGATCAAGATCAACAGCTATGAAAGCACTTGACCCTCTCCTTTGTTCACTTGCTATATAATCCCAAGACTATTGCTAGCACCTTGAAGTCAGATTCCTCTCTGTTCTTTGCACTATTGCCATACTGAGAATAAACACCTTTCCTTCCTTCACCTCTGTTCTTCTCTTCTGTTGCTTTTTGGAATGGATGTCTGGATCCAGTCTGTTGGACTCCTAAAGCCAGGCTTTTGGGTTAACACTGTTAACAGTGTGACATCTATCTATATAATTCCTCCATAATTTTTCAGCTGGAGACATATTTAGCTTGTGGCTGGGTCAGGACTTAAGATGTTTTTGATTTTTCATTTTCTTTCTCCCTAAAACTTACAAATAGAAGAGTGATTAGATCTGAGCAGCAGAGGCCTATGGCTTTAGGCCCATACCTAAATATTAGTAAAAGCCAGTGGGTTTATGATTCCTAGCTTTAGCCTCTGTTTGGCAGCAACTTCACATTAACTTCTGTCTAGTGTTTTTTCCCCTTTTCTCCAGTTAACTTTGCAATCATTAAATCTTAATCAGTTATCTAGTTTTGGGTGGTGCTATGAAATTTCTGGTGTCTTCCTGGTCATCCAAAGCAGAATGCTCCTGAGTGATGACGTTTACAGTTTCATAAAGGAGTTAGGGTAGGTGACCATCAGATTTTTTTTCATGACCAAAGCCCACTTTACTTTTGGATTTAGTTAATATGAACAATAAATACTTTCATTCTTTACACTACTTTGAGTTGAGTTTCCTGTTACTTGCCATTCTAAACCATAATTTATTCCAAGAAGCTGAAAGACCTTGAAACTTAAGAGGAAGTTACAATTAAAGAATTAGTTGGAATATCACAGCATAAGCATCTAGAAGCTGCAATTTCAAATGATGATTATAATTCAACATACAAAGAATGCCGTTGTATTTGAGATTGGTATTCTTATTTTAGGTACAATGGTCACCTTATGACTTTCAAAGCACCCTTAAGTGCCCTGAAATCCTATGCCAATTTTCATGTGTATGCTCACATCTGTTTCACTGGAGAGAAGGTCCATAGATTTTGTTTGATACTCAAAAGGGCTTTGTGACTTTCAAAAAGGATAAAACCCTCTGATTAAGATCATTTTATTGCTGCTTTTGATATTCCTATTAGGTAGGCAGTAGGCATACTGCTAGAGTTCTCCTATCCATGAAAAGGGCAGAGAAGTTATATCTAGCTAGTATTGGTTGCTTTTGTAATACCTAGCTGATTTCATTTATTGAATAGATAGATGCACTATGTGGAGGGACAATCATGTTTTTACTGATCGTTCCAATTCATTCATGTATTTACTGGCTAACTTCCACTATTGTCCAAGACAATATTCTGTATTTATAGAGAACAGAAATATTTTGCCTGTAGATAGATTATAAGTCCAGGCTAGAATAGACAGCTGAACCCCAGATTTTGTGATTTTATCATCTCCAGAAGTCAAGTGCTTTTTAACTAAGCCCTCTTTCCAGAACCACTTCTATTTTGTGGGGTAACATCCTCCACCATGCCCATTCTCAAGAGTGTCACCTTTCTTTGAGGTAGAAGGGAGGAAGGATGGCTAAAAGATATACATTCTTTTAAAAAAATGCTCTCAAGGTTTCTTATATGCTAGTGTTATTTAAGAAATGCTACTCTTAGATTGCTTCCCTTTTGTCAGCTGTAAGAGCAGCCCATATCACCAGCTGGCCCTGTTCTTAGTAACCATCTGTCAATTTGTTGTGTTGTTAGCATTTACAGAGTGTATTTTTACATTGGAAAGGTTTTCATCTACCAGGAAAATACTCATTTTCATACACCATAACAATGAAATTTGATGAGAGGAAATTGTTTTGCACATGGCTTTCTCTTTTCTGTAAAATCTGGGGGCATTGTTCATCAGAGGTATCAAAAACCAATTTATATCTGGTTAACATCTTTATTATTGCATAAGCTAATGATGCAGAAGTAGAAGTAGGTCTGCCTGCTAGTTAGCCACTGTTTTAGGCTTGCAGTATTAATGCTTGCTTTTGAATGAAGAAAAATCTGTTAGTCTTCATAAGGACCTTTAATGACTGGAGTAAAACTCTCAAATTACAATAGTGACAAGCAATCTAAGTTAGAAATTTTAACAATTCTAATTGTATGTTTTTTTTTTTTATGTTTTGGGCTGGTGGAGAACAACCTGCTCAGCCAGTTGGTTTTATATTGATTACACAAAGCATGCAGTTGTAACCCAGCAACACCAACACAAAAGCCAGGAATATGGTCCAGTAGCATTGGGAAAAAAAAAAAAAAGTCAGCTATCAGCCCAGGCTGAGTGCTTTGCATACATGCCTCGTTTATCTTTTCCATTTTCTTTTTCACTGACTTTTTATTTACTTGAAACATGTCCTGGAACAAAATAAAAACTCTTTCAAATACGCTCCTTTTATGTAACAGAAATATGATGTGTGAAAAACTTTTCAAATTGGCAATTTTATATTCTAAAAACTTTTAGAAATGCTGATAGGAAATTTCTGTCCTGTCACCTACATTGGAAGCTACCATGTATTTGTTGGGTAATCTAGGGCTCCTCTAATAGGCGTCTTATTCTGTGAATATTTTATTTTGTAAAGATTATATTTTAGTATTTGAATTATTTTGGGCTGAAAAATGTTTCATGTGCGGAAGGGTAAACTTCAGGATGAAGGGAAATAAAACTTCAGTTAACTGAAATAACTCTTATTATTCATAAAGGGTATATGGTATATTTTCAGAGTACTTGCATTATTGGGAATTTTTTTAAATGTGTGCAGGCAATAGAAAGCCAATTTAGGTATAAATATTTATTTTCAGTTTTGCTTCATAAGTTCTATAGATGATGTTCTGTTGACTTTTTGCATGTATATTGGTAAGAGATAAATTTGATGTAACATTCTTGTTCATATGTGTGCATGTGTGTGTGTGTCTGTGTGGTGTACAGAGAAGTTTCTTTATTCAAAGCTATAAAATCCAGGGTATCACACATGCAAGGCAAGTACTCTACCACTCAGCTATTTCCCCAGTCCAATATTTTATTATCATTGATTTTAATTTGATTCTGTTCTCTTCAGAGAATATACACTATTTGATTTCAATATTTTGGTATTTATTATGACATTTTATGTATTTTCATATAGTCTGTATTCTCCCTACAAACTTTAGAAGCATATGTGTTTTGAAATCTTTATATGGAGCTCTCTATAAATGTCAATTAGATCAAGGTGGTTTTGCTTTTCAAGTCACCTATGTATTTAGTACATTTTTGTCTACATATTCTATAAATGACTGGAAAAATGATTATTAAAATATCTTACAATTAAATTTTTGTTTAATTTAGCTTTGTTTCATGTCAACTCCTACCTTATACCATATAAAATTCAAATTGAGGTGGACTTTAAATATAATATTTAAGGCTATAAAGTTTTGAGGAGAAAATGTAGAATATGTTCATGACCTTGGAGTAGGCAAAGATTTCTTAGGATGTGAAAAGATACAAGATAAGTAATTAAATTAGGCTTTATGAAATTACAACCTTCTTACTATTGAGAAAATGAATAGGCAAGCTACAAATGGGGATGTCAGAGAAAATAGTTATGGTGCATACATGCTCAGAACATGCAGAGAACTCTTAGAAGTCAATAGTAAGCAACAACCCAATGTGAGGTCAAGATTTGAACAGACACTTCACAAAAGATATTTGAATGATTAGTAAGTACATGAGAAATATCTCAATATAGTTATTTATTATAAAAATTCAAATTAAAATAGCCATTAGGAATCTATAAACATCCTGGTATGGCTGAAATAAAAATGACTGACAATACTCCTGGTTCCAATGTGAAGCAACTGAAATTTGCACATACTGCTGGTGATAGTGTAAAATGATACAACTACTTTAGGAAGTATTTTGGAAGGATTTTCAGTAAGATTAAACATGCATTTACCCTATGAATCCACAATTATAATTTTAGGTATTTATCCAAGAGAAATGAAAAAATGATGATATTAAAATGTAAGAATGTTTCCATCAGCTTTATTTATAATATTCAAAAACCAAAATTAATTCACAAGTCCATCAAAAGAGTGGATAATTTGTGATATGTTCATGCAGTGAGCTATTATACAAAACTAAAAAAAGAATAAATTTCTGACACATTCAGCAATGTGAATGAATTTTTGAACACATGTTGAGTGAAAGAAGTCTTACATAAAAATAACGTATACAGGTAACTTCTTATATGTAATATTTTGGAAAAGGAAAATCTATTCAGAAACAAATCCGAAAGTGTTACTTCTGGAAGCTGACATGGGAACTGGGATTGACCTAGAAAGAAGCATTAGGTAAATTTCCTAGGTTTTGAAAAGAATCAGTATTTTGACAGGCGTATGGATTAAATGGATGTATATATTTGTTCTCTTTTCTATACATCAAAAGTTTTACTAGAAAAATATGATGAATGTAGGGAGTAAGTGTAGTACTTTTTTTTACCATGATGTTATTAATAAACATTAGAGAATTCTATTGGAGAATCACCATACAAATAAATGCGTATTTCTTATAGCAGTAGTTTGCAATATTGTTAAAAAAGTGAATCTCAATCTAAAAAAGAAACTCTTACTATAGTCTATAAATTCACTCCAAATTTCACATATTTACACAAAGCACATTTACACAGAAACTACCTCAATGATGATTTTCCTGACTTAACTTACTAATTTTCTACATACTCTCTTACTGGTCGAACACACATAGTTTACATCTCAGCAAATCAATGCTAATGAACCAATTAACACTGATATATAGCTCAGAAATGTTCAGATTTAATATGCTTTATAGTTTGTTTATATTTAATAATGACACTTCTTTCTCCTTTAATTTCTCTGTATCTGATTAAAATTTTATGGACATGAGTGGCATCTTGCAGAGCTGATTCAAAACACACATACTAGATCCTCTCCCAGATCTATCAAGTAAGAACATGTGGGTGTTCTTCCAAATAATCACATTTTAAACTCTTTTTTGATGGTTCTAATTTGCAATAAGATAGGAAGACTCCTTTTCTAGACTAGAGGTTCTCAGTTCTTGCTTAATTTTAAAATTATCTAGGGAGCTTAAAATGGATTAATGTGTCAACACCTTTCATCCAGTTTCTTGTATTACGTTAAGCCTGGCCTTTCAACTAGGTGGTCATTCATCTGGTGTAATGTTTTAAGTACACATACTTTATTCTCTGTTCATAGCAAGTTACTTCTTTTTTTCTGGTATTACTTGAAATTTTTCCCTAGAAATAACATTCGTACTCTTACATTAAACATTAAGCTATGGACCTAAACCCAGGCTTGGGAGTAAAGTAGACACATTCATGTATTAGATCCATAGAATAAAAATACAAAATGTTAATATTTATGAGATACACTTGCAAGATGCTTTGTAAGCTATTTGAACAAGCTATGCTGCATACCTGTACAAAAACGTAAATGTTTAATCCTATTGTCAAATATTTTGAAGAATAACAAGGGATGATAGGAAGGGAGGAGAAGGGGAAATGTTGGAACTGAGATAAAGCAAGGTACATTCCAACCAGTTATAAATGTCACTGTATATACTATAGCCATATATATAAAAATGTTCTTTGTAGGTATAAGAATTATATCATTGTATTTGGGTTTTTTTAAGGAACAATATAGGACCCAGAAGAAAGGCAAGTGATCAGGGGATGGGAGGAGGGAGGTAGAGGGATGTGTGTGTGGGGGTTTGAACAAAATTGTGTTGCTGAATTGTGTGCATCTAAGAATATGTGACAACTAATCCCAAAATTCTGTAAAACTATAATGCACTAATAAAATTATATATATACATGTATATAAATTAAGCTTAAAATGCAAATTTACCATGAAGACAACGTTTTGTTTCTAAAGAGTGGTATTGTTTGGTATTTAAGGGAAAAAGGGAAAATTATTCAAGTGGACTATGGTAAGGTGCGGAGTGGTGTTAGCAGGGTTACTGGGACATTCAGTACATAAATTTCTCTTCATAATTTTGTCAGAATCTAGACTGCTCTTCAGGGCATAAGAGCTAGTGTACCTAGTTTATTGTTACAAAGAGAGAAGACATAATGTTTGCTTTCTAAGAGTTTCTTATCTGGTTGAAATGAGCGGCTTTTTGGAGTTAATGGGTTTGTGATTTTCAGAGAGCATATGGACTCTTGGCATTGACTTCTTGAAGGACTGTAAAACTTGTCCCCATAATCCACAGAACTTTGTCCATAAAGGTTGACACTATATGTTAATTTGGTTTTCTTTGGTGACTGTTATAAAATATCTGAGGTTGGATACTCACAAAGAAAAGAGGTTTATTTAGTCAATAGTTTTGGGAGTTCAAGGGCATGGTGCCATTTCTTGGCAAATGGCATTGCTGTGGAGAGGAAGAGATCATATTATGAGTCAGAAATCCAGGACAAAAGGCTGAGATCCCTCAAGAACTGTAATAATCCTTTACAAGGGCATGCCCTCAATGATCTAATGACTTCCCACAAAATCTCACTGTTAAAGGGTCCCATCACTTCTGTGCTGCCACACTGAGGGCCAGACATCTAACAGATGGGCTAAACCATATCCAGCCCATAGCACTCTGCCTTCTTTACCTTGTATTCCAGGGGTCATCCATATTCTAAATCAAAACAAACTAAATACAACAGAATTCTCAGGATAATATTTAGCTGGAGAACTGAGGAAGATTGATTCAAGATTTAGTGTCTGATTAAGGCACAATTTTTAATTCTATCAGTTAGAATGAATCTTTGTTTCTAATTTGAGCAAACCTCAAAACCATATTGGAGTTAAACATAATGCTAGAGTTTAGTTTGAGGATTAAAAGTTGAATTATAGACGAAGTTAAGATTTATTAATGTCAAACCAATGCAGGTCACTGCTGTAGTTTGTAGTATGCTTTACTACTATCAGATTAATTCTAGTGAATCATAATTTAATAATGTATAAATAAGTGTTCCTACATTATTATTTTTACATTTATACATTGAACATAAATATACATTTGGGGAGTGTGTTTAAAGTGTTTACTGGTGCTGGAGAGGTGGCTCAGTGGTAGAGTGCTTGCCTGCCATGTGGAAGGACCTGGGTTCAAAACCCAGCACCACATACACAGCTAAGTGTTGGATAAACAACAACAAAAAAGATGAAAAAATAAATAAAATTGACTCTTTCTCATGCTCTTTTTTAAAAAAAGTGATTACTGATAACGCTACATGAACAAAACATTTTAGTTACTTAAATTAACTTGAAGAATGAGTTTACTTTAGGAGGAGAGTAGTTTATATACTGCTGCCTTATGACTTCTGTAAATGGCAGCAGTCTAAAAGAGTCATTTGTAATGTATTCTTTTACCTGGAGAATAAAGGAGATTTTCCCTTTGCTTTGTATTCGTCATCATTTGAGTGACCTCTGTCACCTGTGATCTGAGACTTCTGTGCAATAAACAATTGATCTGTACTTAACAGGAAGAGTCTGAGAATGTTGTAGGTAAAAAAAGGTACATAAGCAATTTGTTTTGCATCCTTACTTTAAAGATGAAGGAACAGAGGCCAAAGGCATAGGTGGTGAAAACTGAAGGTATTTAGGCAAATCAAGATGAAGGTTTCTTAGTGCTATGAATGGTGCTGTTTCCATTTTCAGCAATGCCTGATGTATTTACAAGCAGATAGTGACTTTTTGCATTAAATAGACATTTTCTTTCCATTTATCTGACACAATGAAATATTGAGCATGACTTAGTGTTTCTGACTATGGTAATTATCATCTGGCTGGTAAGACTGGAAGGAATTAATGCATCCTTAGAGCTATTTATTACAAGAAAAAGGAAAGTATATTTACTTTTTGTTTCTAGTGGAAAAAAAGAAATATTTTAGACTGATCTTTAGACTGGTATTTTTCTTTTCTTTCTTTTTTTTAGGGCTGAGGGACCAAACTTGGGGCCTTGCACATGCTAGGCAAGCGCTCTGCTGCTGAGCTAAATCCCCATCCCCACTTTTTTTTCCCTAAGTTTTATGCATTGTGTTTGCTTGTGGATACAATGATAACTGTATCTATAGGCCTTTCCTTTAGTAAAAATTCATTTTTATCATCCTGGTATTTTTCTAGCATCAGTATTAGCATGCTAAAAAGTATAAGACTTATATGTGGGGAGGTAAAACTAACGAATGTAAAATAGTTACTTGAGAATAGCATGCTATTTAATTATTTAATTATTTAATTTGGAAGGTATAGATGATATCTAATATTAATGTTCTTACAAATCAACTTACATTTCAAATCAGTACTTCCCCAGAGAAATATGGAGAAAATTCTATAATGTTTTATTTTCCTATCTCTGACTGGTAGCTATTCAGCTAGGCTTTCTGACAGCAAGTATATAAACAGCCTTAGCGGCGCCATTGACTTTGGTTTAGCAATAACCTCTCCCGGAAGTCTTTGTCTGATGTCTTTCTTTCATTCTCCATTCTTCTCAATCAGGCATTAATTCTGAAACTCCTGGGACAACTGGGTCCCTGTATTGCTCTGAGCTGTACTCTGCCAGTCCTCCTGTGTGCCAGGTTCTGAAATTCTGCTTGATTCTCTTACTCTGTCTTGTTCTGTTAGTTGCCTTTCTAAGGACTACAGTCTGACTCTGTATCTTCAGTCCTACCCAGAATCTCCTGTCTCATGCTTCTTCCAGTTGATAATCAGAGGCTCTTTATTTGTCCTAAAAGCTTCATACAACATCATCCATATTGTTAAGATACACTCTCTGTGTCTACAGTGTTCTGCACTGTTCCTTCCAGAGAGGAGGATGGAAGCTTGATTCTTCTTGTGTAAAACCTTGGGGTTTGGCTCCTGCATGCAAGATCACTTTAAGGGAAAGATAGTATTGGACAAGTGGACATCAAGCATGAGCATATTTTATTGTTGACACCCACTTTAAGTCCCAGACCATTAAAGCAGGTGTAGAAGTTTTTAGCACATAACATAAAACGCCACACTGCAATTCAGTTTCTAGTACTGGGATAGTAGTTTTAGCAAATATCTGGTTATCTTGTATCCTTAGTAATTATTTGCTCTTCTTTTGTAGCTTGGGAAAGGATGGGGCAACGCGTTTATGAGCAACAGACCAGCAAGTAAATTCAACCCTCTGTCAAAATAGCAACCCATTTTTTATGAACTTTTTATTTTGAAGAAAATGTGAAATTTACAGGAAAGTTAAAAGAGTAAGAGGGAAATCTTCCTTATAATGTTCACATAATTTGCCATATTTCTTCATCATACCTCCTTTGCCCTTGATACTTTAGTGGATATTTTCTGTGAACACAAATACTTTGATAATCATAGTACAAGTATCAAATTCAGAAAAGTTAATGCTGATGAAATAATTTTTTGTGATTTTTTTTGGTATTCCATATGCATTTAAGAAGCATGTCATGTTTTATTTATATTCATAAGGCCTGCCTTATTACTTCATCTACTGAGATATTTATTTTTTTATCATGTTTGTTTAATCTGACTTACACTGAGTGTTGTGCTAAAGTCTTTTATTACTGTAGTATTATTTTTCCTGCATTGCCTGCAGTTCTGACTTTATATAAGTGGTTGCAGCCTTTTACATGCATTGATATAATTTATACATCTTTATTGCAAATTGTAGCAGTAGCCATTACAAAATTACATTTCTTAGTCCTAATTAATGATTTTTTACTTGAATTCTCTATTGTTGGATATTGAGACATATTACCATTTGGGGTTGGAATGTTCCCCAGAGGTTCATGCATTGAAGGTCTTGGTCTCCAGCCGGTGGCACTAAATAGGTGAAAATTTTGGAGGTGGGGCCTCGTTGGAAGAAGTCAGTCACCAGGAACATGGGCGTCTTGCTGTCTGCTTCCTGGCTGCCATGAGTTGAGGAGACTTGCCCTATTGTGTCTTCCTGCCATGTTGCACTCACTGCCTCACCACAGGCCCAGAAACAATGGAACCAGTTGGCAGTGTGCTGAAACCTCTGAAAACATAAACCATAATAAATATTTCCTCCTTCAATAATAGGATGAATTTTGGAAAATTTACAAATATGTGGAAATTGGACAATATACACTTGAACCATCAGTTGGTCTAAGAATAAATCAAAGGAGAAATTTAAAATATTTTGGGAAAAATGAAAATGGACGTACAACATATCAAAACTTATGGGGATGCATTAAAGCAGTTCTGAGAAAGAAGTTTGCTGTGGTAAATGCCAAAATGAAGGAAAAAGGGAAGATATTAATAAGCATCCTAAATTTATAATTCATACAACTAGAAAAGGAATGACAAACTAACTCTGAAGGTAGTAAAAACAAGGAAATAATAACGATCAAAGCAAAAGTACGTGAAATAGAGACTAGAAAACCAAATGAAAAGATCGGTGAATTGATAAATCTTTGGCTAGACAAAAAACTAAGAGAGAAGATGAAAATAGAATCAGACACAAAATAAAAGATGTTACAGCTGATACCATGGAAGTAGAGAAAAATATGTTAGCCCATTTATAAATATTATGTGCTAATATATTGGAACATGCTGAGTAACCTAGAAGAGGGAGATAAATTTCTAGAAACATGATCTACCAAAACAGAGTTATGATGAAATGGAAATTATGAAGAGACTTATTAATGAGTAAGGATAATGAATCTGTAAAAGAAATGTGCCCCATCAAAGAAAAGTCCAGGGCCTAATGGAGTCACTGCTGATTCGTATGGGACATTTAAAGAAGAATTATTAATAGTCCTTCTCAAAGTCTTCCAAAAATTAAGTGGAGGAAATATTTCTAAATATATTTTAAGAGTTCAGCATTCCCCGATGCCAAAGCCAGATGAAACACTACAATAAAACAAAATTATTGGTTAATATCCTTGATGAACATAAATGCAGTGATTACCAACAGAATACTAGCAAATTGACTTCAATAGCACCTTAAAGATCATTTACCATTATTAAATAAGATTTATCTCTGTTGTGTGAATGATTCAACAGACACAAATTAGTAAAGGTGGCACACTACATTAACAGAATTAAGAACAAAAACCACTTGATCATCTCAGTAGATGCAGAAAAAGGATTTGACAGAATCCTAAGATTTAGGGACAAGAAAAGGATGCCCACTTTCTCAGCTTCTGTTCAACATAGTACTGGAAGTTATAGCCAGAGCAGTTCACTAAGAAAAAGAAAGAAAAGGCATCCATTCATGAATGCAGAAATTACAAGAAAAACATATAGAGCGAGTACACAAATTTAGTAAGTAGCAGGATACAAAGTCAACATAAAACCCATGGCATTTCTATATATTGACAGTGAACTATCCAAAAATGAAAAAAAAAATTCTATTTGTAGTAGCTACCAAAAAATTACTGAGGAATAAATTTAACTAAAAAATGAAAACTACATACAGTGGAAACTGTAAAACAGTGATGAAGGAAATTGAAGAAGACTCACATAAATGGAGAGATGCCTTATGTTCGTATACAGGGACAATCAAGACTGTCCAAACTAGCCATTGTGATCTACAGATTCAGTGCAATCCCTAGCAAAATTCCAATTATTATTTTCACAGAAATAGAAGAAAATCATCATAAAATTTATACGTAAATATGAAAGAAAACTTGGGTAAGAAGAACAAAACTGGAGGCATCATACTTCCTGATTTCAAATTGTATTATAAACTTTATACTAATCAAAGCATCAATGGTACTGGCATGAAAACAGAAACACAGACCAAAGGAAAAGAGCAGAAAGCTCAGAGGAGCTATATGTAGTATTTAGTAAACTGTTCTTTAGTAAAATCACTGAGGATACACTTAACTATTAGGAAAGGATAATCTCTTCAATAAGTGGAATTAGGAAAGCTGAATATCCACATGCAAACAATAAAATTAGATCCATCTACCATACACAAAGATCAGTTCAAGTGGGTGAAAGATATACAAGTAAGAACTGAAGTATTAAAACTTCTGGAAGATTACATAGAAAAGTTCCATGAACTTGGTCTTGAATATGCCCAAGTCATATGCAAACAAGGCAAAAATAAACAAGTGGGACTACATAAAATTTAAAAATTTCTTCCACACAAAGGAAACTCAAATAATAAGGAAAACTGTGAAGGAAAAAGTATTGGCAAACCTTATATCCAATGAGAGATTAGGACCCCAAACATAGAAAGAGTTCATACCAAATAATAATGAAAAATATAACCTTCCTGAAAGTAAAACAAAGTATTCCTATAGACACTTTTCTAAAGAAGACATAGAGATGGCCAACATTTATATGAAAAGGTAGTGAACATCACAAATCATTAAGAAATTAAAATTGAAATCACAATGAGATATCCCCTTATACCTAGTAGGCCATTATGTAGGAGAATGAAGATAACAAGTGCTGGCGAGGATGTAAAGGGAAGGAAACCCGTGGGGACTGTCAGTGGGAATGTAAATTGTTACAGCCATTATGGAAAAAGACATGGAGTTTCATAAAAAATTAAAAATAGAAATACAACCTAGCCCATCAATCCCACTTCTGGGTATGTATCTGAAGGGAATATAATTGCCTTCTGGAAGAGAGATTTGCACTTTATTGTTCACTGCAGTTTTATTTACAATAACCAAAATATGGAATCAATGTGTCTATCAGTATGTGAATAGAAAAAGAAAATGTGATGCTATCCATACACACTAAGAAAGATTTTACAGTGATTAAAAAAAAAAAGGAAATTTTGCCATTTGTGACAACATGGATGAACTGAAGACTATGCCAAGTTAAGTAAGCCAGACACAGGAAGATAATACTGCATGATCTCACTTATGCATGGAATATAATAAAGTGGAATCCATAGGTGCAGAAATAGAATGGTGGTTGCCAGAAGCAGTGGAGGAGGAAATGGGGAAATGTTGATCAAGGGTTCAAGCTTTCAATTACAAGATGAATAAATTCTGATTTCATGGTGATCATAGTTATTAATAATGTATACTTAAAGTTTGCTATGAGAGTAGGTATTAAAAACAAGTCTGAGGGGCTGGAGCGGTGGCTCAGCAGTTACGGTGCTTTGCTGGCATGCACAAGGATGCGGGTTCAAACCCCAGCATCACTTATACCGTGAAGTGTCAGAGCAGTGAAGGCCACATGAAACACTAAATAAAATTGATTCTCTCTTTCTCTCTCTCACTGTCTCTCCCTCTCTTTTTTTTTAAAGTTTTTTTTTTTTTAAAGAGAGAGGGACAGTGAGAGAGACAGAGAAAGAGAGAAACAACTTTATTTAGTTTTTCACATGGCCTTAGTTGCTCCAACACTCAGTTGTGTACGTGGTGCTGGGGTTTGAACCCGGGTCCTCATGCTTGCCGGGCAAGTGCCGAAAGCGCTGAGCCACCGCTCCAGCTCCTCACTGTCTCTCTCTTGAAAAACAAAAACAAAAACAAAAAACTACTCTCCCAGCAACAAAACAAAACAAAACAAACACCCCCCCCCAAAAAAAACAAGTCTGCCTTAGATTGTGTTAAGTAGGACTGAAAATGAAGGGCAAAGAAGATCAATAGAAATGTAACAATGCTGTAAAAGACAGTAAGAGCCTATCCTGTGTCCGGTCATGGTCTTCCTTCATGAATGTTTCAGCAACTAATAGTGTCTGAGAGACAAGGGAGTGAGAAAATGCTATGATTTCAAGCATGGCAGAATGAAAACTAATTTTAAAGAGGAGTACATTCCTGAGGGCAGCGGCATGACTTATCTGATTTCTATAATTCAAATGTGGCAGAAATGTAGTTTTGTTGATTTCCTTGACATGTATTTGAGTCCCTTTTATAGATTTCGTTTATCTGTGCCTCTTGATCTGCTCTTATCAGGTTTTACTTCCTGCGTTTTCAGCCTTCAAAGCTTCACAGCTCTGCAGTCTCACCTGTTCTGCAAAGATTCATTCCTCTTAGATTCTGGAGCCAATTCATGTGGCAGGCAGAAAATTACCTGTGCTTGGCACTGACAACTCAGAGGCTCTGTCCTTCTCATTGTGGTGAGTGACAAACCTCCTGAGTTCCTGATTTCTTCCTTCTGGTCCTGAGAACTCTCACCTTGGTGTAGGTTCTTCTTTGACCTCAGTCTTTTTTTTGAATTGAAGTCCTGCTTTTGAAGTTGAGACCCCATAGTGAGCCCCAGCAAGAGCGAGTCCTACTTACCTTTTCCTGATCTTAGGCATGTGAGTGCGAAATCAATACCAAGAACTTTTATAGGAATATTTACTGGTTTTACCCTGGTCCATTAATTTCTTGATGTATAATATTTCAGATAGGAAAAATAGTATTATATATATTAATGATTGCATAATGTATACATGAGCATGCATTTATATTTAACATATAAACAGATTACACTGTAATTACATCTACCTTTTTTGTATTTAAAATATACTGATTAGGCATATCTTGCTTGACAATTTAACACAGGAAAATCATTTAACTGAATATAAAATTATAAGAATAAAATTACTTTCTTTAGTATCTCCATGTGAGTGCTTATGGTAATCTCAAATCTTCATCCAGAAATTTAAGTAGTGCATGACTCAACCCCAAGGCCCTTATTTTTTCCTGGGATATCTGAAGGGGCAAAATTTTAAGAGAGGAGGTTATTATCTGGGACTACTCTGCAAAATAATATGAATTACTATTCTTTCATATTCTTATACTTCTCCAAAAAAGTAGCAGAGAAAGAAAACAGTATAAACATTAAACTTGAATAGAATGTACATCATAGGAAATCTACTAAGTGATTGCAAAGACATTACAAATTTTCACTCTTTCATACGGGCCAAGGAGATACAACTCATTACATACATATTCTTGTAGGTGAGGAAAAGTAGTTTTCTTTTTACTCTTTGCAGTTTTTAGTCTTTTAAAAAAAGATTAAAAAGAGATAATCAAATAGAAGTTTTTTAAATTCATTGTTGAAATTTTAACTTTCAGGGGCTGGAGCGGTGGCTCAGTGGTTAAGGTGCTTGCCTGGCATGTGCGAGTATGCGAGTTCAAACCCCAGCACCACATATATTACTAAATGTCCAAGGAATGAAGGTCACATGCAAAACTAAATAAAAATTACTTCTCTCTTTCTCTCACTGTCCCCTCTTTAAAAAAATTTTTTTTTAACCTTCATATAAAAATTGTAATGTATGCTGAGGTACAGGATTTTTTTTTTTTTAAAGAGAGACGGGGGATTTGTGAAAAAGAGAATCAGTTTTATTTATTTTTTCGTTTGCTGTTTGTTTCTCTGACACTTAGTTATGTATATGGTGCTGGGGTTTGATCCCGGGTCCTTGTGCATAACAGGTAAGCACCCAAACCACTGAGCCACTGCTCCAGTCCCACCTAAGGCACTTGTAGAACTGTATTGGGAAGGAGGGAGGGGGAGGGATAAGGGTGGATAATTGGGGGGGCTTTTGGGGGAGTAAATCCTAATATTCAGAATTTATATATATATTATATTTTTTCGTTAGAAGCATGTTTGATTGCTCAACAAATAAATTTCTTAATAAAAAAGAAGATAACAATGGATTTTAATTTTTTCTTTTATGTTACAATGTTTACCATAAGATTAAACAACTTATCCTGAATTTGAAATGCTGTTTTTATTCTTTCAAACATGTGAAACATAATTATACTAGAAATTTGACATTCATTCTAGAATCTCAGAAAAATTTCAACAAAACCAGAAGGCTAATAAATTACATAGTCAACAAACAATATTGAAATGACATGTCAGAATATATTGAACAAGTTTTGCTTTGATTTTCAAAGAGAATCACTCTTGCTTCTATAAGACTATTTACTTGTCATTGAATTCAGTTCATCTTAATCTAATTGGAGTTTGCTAGACAAAAACAGTTTGTCTTTATATTTTTTTACATTACCATTTGAAACTGCATTTGAAAAGACACTAAAGAGTTAAGTATTTTTACATATCAAGATCAGAATATATAAAATGAATTGTCACTTGTGTGTAGACACATTTCTCTTCTTGAACAAGATTTTCAATAAAATCAATACGATTTTATTTTAAAATCCAGTTTTCAAGGCTTTTTCTCAGAGATCAATATGTAACATTTCTTTAGTTTGAGAGCTTTGATAACAAACAGGCACAATTTTCATAATTCAGTAATAGATGTGATGACCATTTATTTGACAGAACATTTTTTTTTCCCCAGGGCTGAGGACTGAACTTGGGGCCTTGCGCATGCTAGGCAAGCGCTCTGCCACTGAACTAAATCCCCAACCCCTTGACAGAACATTTTTGAGATCTGTTTTTGTGGAAATAAGAATGTAAAATAAAGGCCCTTGATACTGATCAGTTTCTGTTCTCCCCATATTTCCACGGCAGGCTTCATCAAGTATCTTAATAAAGATATGGAGGTGTCCTGCCCAGATGCCCTTTATGAAAAAACCCGCTGCTGGTTGTTCCCTTGGCTGACAGCCTCTGGCTGTAGGTCCTTTCAAGAGCTGTTTCAGCTCTAGCTCCAGAGCCATGTTTTCCCCAGGTATCCCTAGTGGTTGACTAAGCACAGTGTAGGGACAAAGCTGACCATATCTGACCATTGTCCTCCATCAGCTGTCCGGGCTGAGTGCCACATGGGGATGGCTGAGTCTTTCTCAGAGCTGAGTGGTGTCTTGGTGTCTGGTTCCAAAATGGTCCTATCAATGCATTCATTAAGCACTTTCTATACCAAGGGGCAGTGCTAGATTTAATAGGTTGTAGCCCCTAATCCCAACAAATTAATAATTTCTCAGAGATTAAGATGAATATTAAAATAAGCATTAAGTAAGCTAAACTAAAGGTGGGAAACTATAAGGTATCAATAATATAACGTATAATAATATGTTATAATAATATAGCATCCACATTTTTTTGGGTAATACTTCTATACATTTGTCTCTTGAACAAAGCAATATTCTCACAAGTTTTGTCAAAAAAGTGAACGATAGCAAGGTATACAGCTCTAACACTTGTCACACCTCATGATTTCAAGGTAATGGTTCTAAGAAATGGAAGAAATGTTGAACAGCAAAATTTAAGGGTGGAAGACAAGTTAATATAATTCCACACCACTGACCATAATGTTATTAAGGATCAAACAGTTTTACTCCCTGACTTTCAACATATTTAAAAAGTTGAACTAACTCAATTCTATTAGAATCTGAGGAAGTCTATGCAAAAGTCAAATTAATGATAGATAAAAATGTAGAAATATTCAAAAACATGCAAAATATAAAGTGACATTGCAAAATAAAAAGTGAAATTGAACCCAAGTGAACTTAGAATCAGAATTTTACTGCCAGAGGGGGCTTTAGACATGATCAGGTAAAAGATTACAAACAGCAAAATTTTCCATTAAGAAGTGATTTTGCTCCATCCCATATCCTGTTACCATCACCACAATTTGCACTAAAGAAAAAAATATGTAATTCTTGCCATCTAATTTCATGTCAGAGTTAAAAAATATAATTATAGTTCTATAAAAACAGAAAATATAGAATTTAGTTGCTTGCTTTCTCTGTTCTATTTCACCCTGTTAAGGAAAGATTTGAAATTCCTTAACTGTGTGGGTAGTAAGAAAAATACATTTCTGTGTTCAGAGAAAGAAAAGGTTTTTCTGCTCACATAAAAATACTGTATCTCCATTTAATAATATTTGGCAAAAAATAATAAACATTATATTTCTTAGTATTTGAAGAAATGACACTTTTTTCCCACATATTTTTACTTGTGCAATTTAGTTGTACACATGGTGGTATCTGTTGTTACATATTCATACATGCTAATTTGGCTAATATAATTTCCTAGTATTTTCCCTTTCCCTTCTCTTTTTCCCCCTTCTCTTTCCTCTCTCCTACTGATCTCACTTTGATTTTCGTGAGATTCTCCTACTTCTCTTTTCTTTTTTCCTCTCTAGCTTCCACATATGAGAGAAAACATACAACCTATAACCCTCTGAGTTTGGCTAATTTTGCTTGATATAATGTTCAGTAGTTCCATCCATTTTCTTACAAATAACATAATTTCATTCTTGTTTTCTTTATTTGTTTGACATAGTCTAACATATTGGAGGGAATTTTTATTACATATTCGTGCATACAGGGATATTGACAAAATAATTTAAGGTCTATCCTAGTTCAGGATCTCCCCCCTTCATCTATTCCCTAATCTCATGTCTCCTCTGTAATACTTCCATGTTGTAATTGGAAATGAGCATGTACATGTGTATTAATTTTTGAAATTTCTGAGTTTTTATGCCTGCCTATGTATAGTTAGGCTTCTCATGGGAATTTTGGTATTCAGTTTTTTAAGTTTTTTGTATACTCTGGATATTAGTCCCCTGTTGGAGGCGTAGCAGGCAATGATTTTCTCCCATTCTGTAGGTTCTCTCTTTGACACTGTTGACTAATTCTTTATCTGTGCAGAAGCTTTTCAGTTTAACAATATCCCACTCATTGATTCTTGGCTTTAATTCTTGCTCTATGGGAATCTTGTTAAGGAAGGAAGTGCTGACACTGATGTGGTAGAATGTTGATCCTATATTTTTTCTGCTAGCAGTTGTATAGTTGCTTTGCTTAATTCCTAATTCTTTGATCCATTTCTATTTGATTTTTGTGCAGGGTGAGAAATAAGTTTCTAATTTCAGTTGTCTGCATATGGCTGTCCAGTTTGTCCAGCACATTTGTTGAACACGCTGTATTTCCTCCACACTGTACTCTTGCCCCCTTTGTCAAATATCCGATGGTTAAAGACTTGTGGGTTTGTCTCAGTGTCTTCTATTTTGTTCCACTAGTCTTCATGTCTGTTTTGATACCAATATCAATCTGTTTTTGTTACTGTAGTATAATTTATGATTTTAGGTCAGGTATTGTGACACCTGTTTTATCTTTCTTGCTTGTTAATGTTTTGACTATCCTTGTTTTTTTGTTTATTCCAAATGAATTTGATAATTGCTTTTTCTATATTCATGAAGAATGTCATTGATATCTTGATGGAGATTGCATTGAATTTGTTCAGAGCTTTTGTTAGAATGGCCATTTTAATCAGAATAAGTCTGCCTAAAAAGAACAAGGAATGTTTTTCCATCTTCTCAGATCTTCTTCAATTTCTTTTTTAAATGTTTGATAGTTTTGATTGTAGAGGTCTTTTAACTCCTTTGTTTGATTAAAGCCCAAGTATTTTATTGTTTTTGAGGTTGTTGTGAATGGGATGGATGTGATTTCTTCCTTGCAGAATCTGCTTTTAAAATTCTTTCCTTGATTTCTCTGTTACTCATTTTGTATATGATGTGTCTCAGTGAATTTCTCATTTGGTTAGGTATATTTGGTGTCCTATTGTCCTCTTGAATTTGAATTTATTGATCAGTTCTGATATGGGTGAAATTTTCTCATTGAAAAGGTTCTTTATGCCATTTGTTTATTTTTCTATGTTCTCCCCTATTCTAATTCATTTCTGGTTACTTCTTCTCATCTCATCCCATACTTCTTGGAAGTTCTGATCCTGCTCAGTAAGTTTTTTCTTATCTGACCTTCTTGCATTCAAGATTACTCAGCCTGTCTTCATTATCTAATGTTTGTTTTTCAAGACTTTTAGTTCTATTTTCTACTGAGTTTACTCTGATATTAATATCTTCCATGGAGCTTTTAATTTGAGTGACTGTTTTTCAATTCTAAGAGCTCTGCTATGTCTCTTTTTAGAATGTCTAGCTCTTTATCAATATGATCTCTCAGCTCCTGAAATTGCACTCTAATTTACTTCCTTAAGTCTTCTTTTAATATCAGATTGTTGATACTTTTATGTAGATTTTCATCCAGGACCCCTCTGGACTCCTTGGTGGGGGAGTTGTGGATTTGAGTGGGAGAATTGCTTCCCCTTTTCTTCATTTTTGGGGCCAGGGATGGAGGCCTATGAGCCCTCTTTGGTTATTTTACTTTGGGGATGTTGATGAACTGTGGGGTTTTTGTCTCTTTGATAACTTGGTTTGGGTGCAATTTGAGAAGTTGATATTAACAGCAGGCTCCTCAATCTATGTTTAATTATTGGCCTTTTAGATTTCTAATACTTCACAAGATAAGACAAAAGAGACAATATGAGCAGTCAATGGGTACAATAAACAGCATTAACCTAGTTATTTTATTCCTTCTGAAACTGTTACCATATTAATTACCACCTACAATAAACAGCATTAACCTAGTTATTTTATTCCTTCTGAAACTGTTACCATATTAATTACCACCTATGAGTTGGATGGTAGGATTAGTAATTATCTTTGTTATAACACTATTAACCATCAGACTATAACTGGATTAAAAGCAACCAAGAATTATAAAATTTGGCATTCACATTGGATTTCCATTAAGGCCCTCAATAAGGATGAATATACAATGTGGTCAGTTAAAACATACAATAAACAAGTCTCAAATGTTGTGGAAAGTACTAATATTATATTAGAGCAAGTGTAGAAGGGAAAGGCTTAGTAATAAGTAAGTAGAAAGAAGAAACGGATCCAGAGCAACACTTAACCACAAATACACACACATAAAAAAAAAAAATTCAAACTCTGATGTATGGACTTGAAGAGGCCCCCACTGATCACCAGTAAAGTCTGACTAGTTATCTTGGAATGTTGTCCCAGAATCTGGAGGCTTGTGAATTGAGAGGGGTAGGGGAAGTGTTTGTCCTCAGGCATCTCTTTCACTCCCAAATCCAATTATCTCTGGTTTAACTGGCTACACTGGTTCTAGGCTCTCCTCTCTATTCTGGCTGAATTTGCCCTGGGGTCGTAAGTTATGGGTAAATTTACTCTGGGATGGTAGCGGGGATCCGGGAGATGGTAATGAGGGTCCCATACAAAGTTCCAACCACCTTGCTTGTATGCTCAAAATGGCTGCAGCCTGCGCTGCTTAGGGCTGGAAGCAGGAACAGTGTTCTCTCCTCCAGAGAAGAAATACCAAGGATTTGTCCCAGTTTAAGCACAGAGCACAGCTCCTGTTTGCACTCTTCCCCGTCACAGCCGAGTGTAGGATCCTGACAAGATCCTAAGATTCTCAGCTCCATTCCCCTCCCTGTTTGTCCGAAATCATTACAGTCTGACCTCCTTATAGGTGAGATGGGTGTCTGGCCCCTCCTCTGCAGCAGAGATGCTGAGAGGACCTGTTTTTAGCCCAGTACAGTTTTTCTAGGTGCAGTCGATCTCTGAGTGGTCCATGGGACCAGACTGAGTAGCTCAGCGTCTTGCCCACTGCTGTACTGACTGAGCAGCTCAGTTGATCCCTGGAAATTGGATGGGTCTGAATTAGTTCCTCTTTTCCACTTGGTATGCCCAAGTCTCCAAGTCACTGCTTTTCCACTAACCCTCGCTGTGTTCAATGAATCTTTCCAACACAAACACACTTTACAGGAAGGCAGATTTTCTGGTGTTTCTTCCTTTCAGGTCAAGGGGAGTGCTGCGGTGCAGTTTGCTTGGCATCTGCCATTTTCTGCTGCCTCAATTTCCTACTTCTTTATGACAAAATAAAACTCCAGTTTGTATATATACCACATTTTCTTTATTCATTCACCCATTGATGGAGATCTGGGCTGGTTCCATAATTCCACTATTGTGAATTATACTGCTATACACATGGGTCTATGTGTGTTGCTATAGTATGATGACTAATTCTTTAGGATAAATACCTGGTAGTGATTTAACAGAGTCATATTGTGTTTTTATGCCTAGCCTTTTAAGGAGCCTTCATACTGATTTCCATAGTGGTTTTACTAATTTACAATCCTATCAATAATGTAAAAGTGTTCCTTTATTTCCAGTATTTATTGCTATTTGTCTTCTTGATGACTGCTACTCTGACACTTGTGAGATGAAATCTCAGAGTAGTTTTGATTTCCATTTCCCTAATTTCTAATGATGTTGAACATTTTTTCATACATTTGTTGGCCATTTGTATTCCTTCTTTTGAGGAGTGTCTATTTAATTCATTTCCCCATTTATTAATTGGGGTTTTTTTGTTGTTAAGTTTTTTGAGTTCTTTATATGCTTAGGATATTAATCCTCTGCAGAAGGATTAATGCTAGTAAAGATTTTCTCTCACTATGTACATTCTCTCTTCACATTTTTGTTTCCTTTGCTGTGTAGAAGCTTTTTAATTTGATGCCATCCCATGTATCAACTCTTGGCATTACTTCCTGAGTTTTAGGAGAAAAAATGACTGCTTTTTAGTTTTAGAATGTATCCTTTGAATGTATTTTCCTTTAACATGTCTATTTCATATAATTGAGCTCATACTTTTTCACTTCTGCTTGGTACTAAGTTGGGATAATGCAGGGTATGCATAGGGTGATGATGTATTGGAGTGGACTGTGGAACACACAGCTCATCTAATAAGACAGATGATTCAGCTTAGAGTGTAACTGTGGAGAGTCTTCAACATCACATTGTTGGGAAAAATACTGTGAGATATCCCCTAACTTGATAGTATCAAGGCCTCTAATCTGTTGTTCCCCTAGTCTTTGCACACTGGCTTGGGGGCCATTCTCATGGGTCAACAGTACAATATGTATTTATTTATTTATATTTTTAACCTTTGGTACTGGGAATTGAACCCAGGGGTACTTAACCACTGAGCCAGAGCTTTAACCCTTTTTATTTTTTATTTTGAGACAGAGTCTTACTAAGTTGCTTAGGGACTTTCGAAGTTGCTGAGGCTGGCTTTGAACTTGTGCTCCTCCTACCTCAGCCTCCTGAGTCACTATGATTACAGGCATGTGCCACTGTACCCAGCTGCAATATGTATTTATTAAGCCTTCAAGAGAGTCTGATAGTCCTGGTGTGAATTAGTTATTCACTTACCCTGGTTCTTGCATGCTGAATCTGAAGATACCCAAATAATGCTCCAGTGCAGGACCACTAATCCTTATTCATCTTCTGAACTACATGAACATATCACTTTCTTTCCTAGGCTGAATAAAGTATGGAAGAGTGTAGGCTCACTCAATAGCCCAAAAATGTTTGCCCAAATATTTCAGCTAATTTTGTTACTCTAGCAAACTCTTGCCAAGATGACATTTTTAAGGTCCTTTCCCATAGTCTGTTATATAATAGTTCCCTAATAAATAATTTTATTAAAGAGAATTAAATCATTTACGTAATTATAATTTGAAAAGGTTATTACCATTGTTCTGTTTTGATTTTGAAACAATCAGTAGAAAAATCAGACTGGTCCTAATCATAATCACAGAGCCATAGAGTATGCCCCATGTCCTTTGCAATTTTTATTTTTACATGAAGATTATATTTAAATACTAAATTTTAAAATACAGACTTATTGTTTTAAGATTATTTTTATTTTTTTTTTTAATATTTTTTTTGGTTTAAGTTTATTATTGCTTAAGCATTTCTTATGCCTCTAAATATATTCATCTCAACAAATAAACCTTCCTTTGTTTTCTGTTGTATTTGCATTATTAAAAAATCTGGAAGTTGGTGATTTTATCAATCTATAGAAAAAACTATGGATAAGTACCCATATAAGCACTTCTAAATGAGTGGTAGGAAAATCTATGTAAGACTGAGTGTAATTTATCCACAGAAGTAATGTTACTTACACAATGACATTTTCTGTTTTGTGATGATATATAATATGTAATTATTACAGCCATACCAAGTAATTCAGAATTTAAATACCTACCCATTTTTCTTCATAATGAAGTTTCAGTTTCATTCTTAAGTTGCAACCTGGTATAGTTTATACAGCATGTATGTGGACCACAGTGGCTCCTAAATTGATTTTTCTCTGGCACACTAAGTTCCTTTAGGTTTTTAATTTTGATGTTTTCAAATTGGCAACCAATCAATCAATATAAGAAATCCATTCCTTGAACTGTGTTTACTCCAGCATGTCTCCTGGGTTTTTGGAAAACATTTTGGTATAAAATATCTTTGGTTTGGTTCAAGGAATGATTTAGTCCCAAAAAGTATTAATTGGGGCTGGAGCAGTGTCTCAGCAGTTACAGCGCTTGCCTGGCATGCGTGAGCACACGGGTTCAGACCCCAGCACCACGTACACAACTAAGTGTCAGAGCAGTGAAAGCCATGTAAGAAACTCACTAAAAATTGATACTCTGTTTCTTTCTCTCTCTCTTACTGTCCTTTTCTCTCTCTCTCTCTCTCTCTCTTTTAAAGAGAGAAGGACAGTGAGAGAGAGACAGAATCAATTTTTATTGTTTTTTTTCACATGGCTTTCGTTGCTCTGACACTTTGCTGTGTATGTGGGTGCTGGGGTCTGAACCCGTGTACTCATACGTGCCAGGCAAGCACTGTAACCGCTGAGCCACCGCTCCAGCCCCTCTCTCTCTCTTTTTAAGAAAGAGGAGACAGTAAAAAGAGAGAGAGAGGAGCAATTTTTATTTAGTTTTTTTGTGTAACCTTCATTCCTCAGACACTTCATTGTGTACATGGTGCTGGGGTTTGAACTCGCGTACTTGCGCATTCTAGGCAAGTGCTGTTACCACTGAGTCACTGCTCCAGCCCTGTCCTTCTCTCTTAAAAAAAAAAAAGTATTAATTGTAGGGAGGTCACCTATGAAAGCTCTAAGATTTTCACAAGTGTTGGATCCACAGGATAAGAATAAGATTGATGTTCAAGAGTGAAATTTCATGAATATTAATTTCATTGTGTATTCCTTTAGGGAGCCATTTATCATTTCATTCTTTAATCCTTGTGAATATAGGCACATTAAACTTAATGGTAGATAAAGGTATCAGGAAGTCTAAATTCAATTGAGAATCCACTTTCAATCCCACGTTTTACATTAAACTTAATTGCCAACACTTAGCAATGGTAAAAATTATGTTAAGGAGTTAATTTTGATTATTGCAGTTTCATTCTATAAGACTTGAAAAATTATTCTTTAACTTTCATTTAATGCATCACATAATTTGGATTTCATTAAAAGGGTATCATGATTTTGAAGATTATACATCCCAGGTATTTATTTTTTGAAAGACAAGACGGTCGACTTAGCAAAAACATAAGTGGAAGTTATAGAAAGATGAATTTTTTACTCAATTTATAGAAAGATTTTCTAACAATTACAGCTATTAATTAATTAGAATGGACTGATTTATATGGTAGTACATTTTCTGCCTTTGGAAATGTCAGTCAGAGGCTGACTGAATGCTTGCCAGAGGTATTGTGGATGGCATTCCTGCTTGGGAAGATCAGGCTAAGTGACTTCATGCAGCCAGTGTTCCAGAAAGGCCAAGGGACATACACATGCCCCCCCCTTTATATTGGTCATATACTCTGCCTTGAATGCCCTTTCCCTTGAATTTCAACTCCCCCTCTGCACCATTTTCTTATCAGTAGAATAAATGTTTTTCCTTTTGTATTTTTATAGAATTTTGGTGAATAAATATTGAATTGCTTTTTAAATTATAGTATACTTTTCCTGTCTCTCATTTGACTTTAGATCCCTGGAAAGCAGCAGTGTCTGTATTCAGTGCATGTTTTTAATCCCAACGTTTAGCACAATGCTAGGCACATAGTCTGTATGTATTTAATAGTGGTTATCAGCACAAAGCCTCTCCTGATGTGAATTTAGGGTTCATATATTCTACAGTGTGTTTGTATGCTATTCCTGAGATAAGAAATATAAGTTCAAACTTGCTGGAATTATCAGACTAAATCAAGTGCAGGATCCAGGAATCTGAACTCAGGCAGAACAGGAATCTGAATTCCAGTAACATTCATTATGTTCACTTCACAGGTAACTTCTTTAAATTGCTTTCTAATCTGAGACACTATGTACTTCACTCTAGGTTTCAACAAACTGAAGCATTCAGGAGCCTCGTAAGTCTTCTGGGAGACAAAGTAAAGTTTATTTGGGATAATTTGCCTTTTGTATTTAACAATATGTGAAAAGGATCACAATCCTCTCACTCAGGAGAAGAAACTCTGATACTTTTCCTTGAGGAGTGCATTTGCTTTACTTCAGAACACTTAGAGCTTTTATTTTCCTTTCTAAAAATAAACAACAACAACAAAACAGTAACATACTGTTTTCTGTGCAGGAGTTGGGTGTTTTCTTGGAAGTAAGTGAGCATTTTATACTTCAAAATAAGTCCAATGTTCAGGAAAGAGCCATAGTTTTGTTGTGACTTTTTGAAAAGGCTCAGTGTAAAGGTATTTATATCAGCTAGGGAAAAAGGAAGATTTGCTTAGGATGGACTCATATGTGTACTGTTTTCAAGAAGATACTATGTGGTATAACATTTTATTTCCATCAGGAATAGAAATGTGGATTGCTTTAGAAGGGTAGATACTCCAGTTTTGAGTTATTTCGATTTTGAGGTTGCAGGAAAGTAAAAAACAAACCTTGAACATCATATATGTTGTTTTAAAATTCAGGGTTCATATTTACAGAATTATCATATATCCCCAATTCTTCCTCCTATTTACCAGCTATATGTTATTTTTCTGATTAGTATTCTTTTAGATAATGTAATTGTCTTAATATTCTCTCAGTACCTAAAGAATAGATATTCTAAATGTACTTTTCCCATGAAACAAAACATTCATGTACTTATTTAGTTATTATATTTAATGAAATTTTTAGTCTTAAATTGCTATTTTCATGGTTCATTTCAAACTGTCTGGAATTTGCTACTATTAAATTTTAGGCAAATATCCCCTGAATGGATCTAATGTAAATCAGGTATTGATAACTGATACTTTTGATTGATTATAATTATTCTCATTTGCTACCAGAACTGAACTGGAAATTAAAATGTTTGCTCATTCTAGCCCAGCCTTTTGGGGCTAGGAAGAGATATTTGATTTTATTATCAAAATTTAAATGCTTTTAGTTCTCCATGTATAACTTAAGATGTATGCTACATAATTTTACTAATTATTATGAAAAATGTCAATTAGCCATCAAAACTCTTGAATTTTAATATAAGTGAGCAGTTCTCTCTAATACCTAGTATTTGTAAAAGATGACTTCAGTGTGATATGGTAAAAGTGATAGCATATAAGGTGAAGCTAGATCATACATGGTGATACAACTCCTAATTTGTTCACTGGAGTACTTAGGAGTTGGAGCCTTTAGCTGCCACATAAGAAGCCCGACTGCTCTGAGGTTGCAGAGAAGTCAAGCTCCAAGTCTCTCCACATGAAGATTTTGTCAGTAGCATTGGTGGAGTTCCCAGTCAATGGCTAGGATCAGTTGTGAGCCTTGTGAGTGGCTCATCTTGGCCACTGAGTCCAGTTGATTCTTCAGATGACTTCATGAACCCAACAGAAACTGGACTGTCATGACATGATGGGCCCTGTGCAAGAACCTCCCAGATGAGCCATTCCTCCAGTTCTGACCCACAGAATCTGTGAGCATAATAAAATGGGTATTGATTCAAGATACTAAGTTTGGGGTAGTTAGTAGTGCAAGTTCTAGATTTTGTACATGGAAAAAGGAGGAAACTAACTTGATAAAATCAACTCAGACAATGTTCATTAATGAACAAGTACATTTCAAAATGTGTCTTAGATCATCTTTATGGAAAGCAGTGCCCTATGTCCTATACAGACAGAGTGGGAACCAATATAGTATCTATCTTCATGGGGATACAGCTGATAGCTAACGAATAACTAAAGAGCTATTTCATGAAACTCTACCATTTATTACTGTGGGGTTTCAGAGAAGGTTGGCTTGGATTGAGGTGACTGGAGAAGTATCATTTAAGAGGCAAAATGGAACTAAAATTTGAAAGATCAAATGGAGATACATAGGTGGAAGGAAGCAAGAACATCCCAGGTGTGAAGTAGCTCAGAATCCATCTAATTCAATGGGGAGTCTTTAGGGATTATAAAGTAGAAGAGAAGCAGGATTGGGATTTTTAGGGAGTTCTGGCTGAGTGCAGAGGAAATCTGAATAAGAATTCCAGCCTTTTGGTATTCATTCATCATTCTAAAATTTCTCCCACTTTCCGCCTTTGTTCTATGCATACCTAATCTTTGTCTTCTGGAAGATTGCTAGAGTCACCTGTTCTTTTTTTCTTAGAACATTATCTCCTTGTTTGGAGTTAACAGCATTGCAAACATCTATTGCTAGATAAATGGTAGTCATGATTCTGTTAGTCATTGTTCTTCAGATAAAGAGAACTGACAGGATATGCATATATATGCATAAAATATAAATATGTTAATATATACATATAAGTTTATCTTAAGAATTTCATTGGCAAGTCCAAAATTTGTAGGTGGACTTGCAGGCTAGCAACTCAGGGAAGAGCTAATACTTCGGTTCAAACCTCGAAACTGTCTCCTGGCAGCTCCTCTTTTCTGAGGGAGTCAGTCTTATTTTAGTCAGGCCTTTAACTTCTTAGATGAGGCCCATCCACATAATAAAGGGTGGTCTGCCTTAATTAAAGTCCACTGATTTAATGTTACTCTCATTCAAAAAATTTCTCATAGAAGTATTCTCAATCATGTTTAACCAAATGTCAGGATACCATGGCCTAGCCAAATGGACACAAAAAATAAACCATCACAGCTGGAAAAATATAGTCATACATTGCTCAACAACTGTGATGTATTTGAAGAATTGCACTGTTAGGTCATCTCATCATGTGAACATTGTAGCATGTGTGCTTACATAAACCTGATGGTTGCAGCTTCCTACACACTTAGGCTATATGTTATAGCCCTTTATTGTTCCTAGGAGACAAATTTGGGCAGCTTGTTACTATACTGAATACTGCAGGTAATTATAGCATAGTGGTACATATTCTGTATCTAAACATATTTAAACATAAAAAGATACAGTAAGAATATTAGGTAGTAGGAATTTTTCAGCTCTGTTACAGTTGGATGGTATCACTATTGTAAATGTGATGTACTGTTGACTGAAATATCCCGTGGTGCATAAAAGCACAGTATGTAGAAAAAGAGTTTGACAATAGCATCATACATATAGATACATGTGCAAATGGCGATGGAACTTTTCTGAGCATCACAATGTGTTAACCAAAATTATTACTCACAGCATGTTTTTGCAGTTGATTACTTTTTTTAGGAATTCAAGGTGATGACAGTGTTTATAGAGATATTTCATTCCACTTAAAATAGGCATCAGTCTGTTAATTGGACCACAACTAGGAGTCCCAGAAGTTATTAGTGCTTTGGGGGATGCAGCTCATAGCCCCGTGAGAGAGGTGAGAAGGATTTGAGAACCCGTGCAAAAGTGTCAATAGGTCCAAATTTTCTCCTCTGAAAGAAAAAAAAATGCTGCTTTTGGAAAGGGAAGGGGCAGTGCTGTGACGCTAGGAGGTGCCTAGTTTTCTGATCACATTGTGATAATTTCACCTCTTAACCACTGTTTGCTAAATTGATTATAGAAAATTTAGAAAGATGTAAGGAAAATAATGAATCAAACACCACTGTGTCATTATCATATGCTTCATCCAATTTAGCAAAATTTACTATTTCCTTTCCTTCTCAGATGGAAGTGGTAGAAATCTGTCAGATCGGTGGGTAGCCATGGTTAATTGTTGAGCAGGAGAAAAGAGTGGAGTTTTTGGCTGTGTGCAGAGGAAATTACTTCTGTTTTGTATTTATCATTCTTAGTTTTCTTTATAGTTATGTCACTTATGTTTGTATCCCTAGACAATAGGCTCTTCAGTTTTGTGTATTATAGTTTTAGAAATAGAAACAAATTGTGCTAATCTTCTGAAACTTACTAATTCTGTTAATATTATGTTCCTCAGATATATTCATGTTGTTATGGGTAGCCATAATTTATTCAGTTAATGTCTTGAAATTAGCAGGTTGCATTTTTCTTCCTTATCAGGTATAGAAATTTTTAAGGATGATAAATAGTTTTTGGTCTCTGTAGACTTGACCTAGGATTGGCCTTCATAGGTGGCATGTACATAATTTTTAATGGCAAACTCTGACAGGGCAGTAGAAAATGTGAAAAAAAATTTTGAGTCTCTAAAAGATATAATTTAGACAAACTTTTAGTCTAATTAAAGGGCAATCCTCAAAGCAAAACATTTTGGAGACAGGTTTTGTCATTGTACAATGGATTTGTACTTTCTGGTCTTAATGTCTTTAACAATTGTCTCTGGTAGGCAGAATTAGATGTTTTGTTTTGTTTTCTTATTTCATTTGAATCAATATGTCCTTATTTGTGACCTTTACACAGTAAGCTTGAAAAAGAAGAGAATGAGGGTTGGTCTCAAACTGTTTGTACTCTGTTTTTCCAAGGAGATTAACTAACATGATGTTACATAATCTAAACAATTATTGCCTTAGCAACACGACAGCTAATTAACTACTCAACAAGGCAGGTAATTTTCAGGTTTGTTCTTTGCATACAGAAAAAAAAAAACCCCAAAATACCTCTGAGTGTATTTGTTTTCTGTTTCTGAGATACTCTCCATTATTCTTGGAAGTGTTATGGAAAAAAATTGGGTTGATTTTAGAACTTTATGCACAAACCATCTGAAAATCATCACTTTCATTACTATAGATTTTGTTATATTACCCTCTCCCTAGGAAGTACAATTTTTACAATATGTTTCATTAGTCACAAAAAATAAGAAACTGTGTTTCATAATGTGTTTTCCTGTGAACAATCACTGTAGTTCCTTTTCAGTTAGACCCCACTGAGTTAAAAATTTAAAACTTCAAATAATGCTTCCAAATTTATGAACAAGTAGATTCTTGGGAAGCTAGAGTGTATTTCTAGAGTTGTGGAAATTTATCAAGCATTTTTGTGTGGACTGAACAAAATTTATAGACATATATAAATATTCAACTGTAGTTGAATGCAATCATGTTTAATGAAATGAATTCTAAAGTGCTACTAAATACATTTGAAGCTACTATTTTTGTTTTTATTAACTTTAATTTTGCATCTTTCATATTAAATACGTGCGTGTACATAGTTTTGAACAGCCAATGGGCTTATATTGAAAATGTTGTGGTTTGAATGTTGTATCGCCCTTAAATTAATATGTTGAATTGCTCATGTGATGGTCTTAGGAAGGAGGGTCTTGGGAGGTGGTGAGGTCATGAAGTTGGAGCCCTTGTGAATGAAATCAGTGCCCTTAAAAAGAAAGTACAGAGAGCTGCTTTGCTCCTTCCATCATGTGAAGAAGACACATGGAGGAGACCATCTATGAGAAAGTATTCCTGCTGGTAATCAGATCTACTAGTTTCCCAAGCATGGACTTCCCAGCCTCCAGAGCTGTGAGAAACAAATTTTTATTGTTTAGATAATCTCCACCCTTTGCCCTAGCAGCTCAACTGGATTATAACAGGAAGCAGGAGAACCTCTCTTTCAGTCTTTTCTGTCCCTCATGCTGCCTGTTCATAGGCAATTACTTCATGATTTTTTTTACCTGTTTCTTCTAGGATTTGTTTCTAAATATTAGGCATATGTTACTGTTTCTTGATTTTTTTTTAGTTTTAGACATTATTCATTGATTTCTAAGGAAGGAAGATAAGGATTTAGCCTTTTTCCTTTTATTATATGTACAATCATAAAAATCAGATTTTACATCATTAGGATTAAATAAATGTTAATTTTAGATAAACCACATAATGATATGCTATATTTCCAATTTAAACAGATTTTATTGGTTTTTCCTTTTTGGAGGATGAATAATGATCATTTTGGGCATTCGCTTGATTCACTGTGTACTTATTACTAATTAATGCATCCCTAATCACTCTGCCAGAAGTGTGCACCTCATATTAATCAGATCATGTTTAGTTTGAAATCTCCATTACCTGCTAATCTATGATCTGCCTCAATGTGGACTAATTGTCCTCTAAACATACTGTTCTGACATCTTAATGACTTCCTTCTCCATGATCCTAGAAATCTGTAAATTCTGTTTCTCAGTGTAAAGGAGGTAAAATTCTGAGGTTCTGCATATTTGAGAATGTCTTCTTTCTATGCTCAGATGCAGTTGCAATAGATAAATAAGTCTAGTTTGAATATGATTTCACTGAGAGTTTTTAAAGGCATTGTTACATTTTCTTCAATTTTTTTTTCATCTATTTTTGTTGTAATATAACAAAAAAACAGTTTTTGTTTTTATATAACTATTCTGATTCTCATTTGATTGCGCATAGTTAGTGTTTTGCTTGTTTATTTTTTGTCTAACCTTCTTTGGAAGATTTTTAGATCCTATATTTGTTCCCAGTGTTTTAAAATTTCATATTGAAGTAGCTTATTATGACTATTTAAAATTCATTGTGTGAGATACCTTGTGGAGCCTTTTAGCATATGCTTTGATAATTTCCTTAAACTAATTATTAAAGAACTTATCTTCATATTATCTAGTCTCTTTTTCTGAACTTGCTTATTATATGATGTTGGATCTTTGTTTCTGATATTTCAACTTTTCTACTTATCTTTCCTGTTTTCCGAAACTTTGTTTAATCCATTTTCTGGAAGATTTCTTCCATATTATCTTTTAATTCCTCTATGGAATTTTTAATATGCAAGCATACTTTTAAAGTCTAAGAATGTTTTTTATTTGTTTTCTTTCTTTTTTTTTTTTTTTGCTTTGAAACAATACCTTTTCAGGTTAATTTAATTAGCTGATAAAGTCAGTCCTGAGATTTTAAGAACAGCAACAACAATAAAAATGTGAAACTTAACTGGGGCAGTGCATAATCTCAGATCTTCAAGAATGAATCCAACTTTAGAGGTGGTGGTGAATTTTGATTTCTCACTAGACAAACAATAAAAATGTAGAACATCTTATTACCTAATACAATTTCCCTCTTACATTCTTGGGCTAGGAATTAATAAACGTAGGGAAGTTGTAAAAATAGTGAGTTCAACAGTGAATAACTTATGTTGAATAATGAATTCATGTTAAGCAAATTATGAAATATATGCAAGACAAAAGGCATACCTTGGCAAACTTTTACATTTATTATACATAAATGCCACTAGCACTGAATAACTTCTGTGGTGCTATTTGCATGAACTGTTCTCTGAATGGTGGTCCCTGGAGGTAAGCTATATGGTGGCCCCAATAGCAAGATTAACTAATTTTATCAGCTAACTATATTCAACATTATATCCTGGTTGGCTAGAGGAAAGATCAGAGGAGGAAAATATGAAGACTTTTTCTGGGGCAAAGAGCTAAAACTTTATCCCAATAAGGCACATAACAACATGCTCCCCACTATGGTGGTTGCAGAACATCATTAAACCAAAATGTCCTGGATCTTCTTTACATCTGACTACAGTATGTTGTCACTGCTGGAGTGGCAGGAGGTCAGCAGCTAACAAGTCTTAGAAAATTTGTCTAATGACTCAAAACATAGGACTTCTCAGAGAACCAAAGACTTACAGAGCTAGAATATAGCAGTAGATCACTTAACTTTTGCCTTAGAGCCTCTGGGTCTGAATGTGTGATTCTCATTCAAACTCCACAATTAATAGGATGAGTGGGCTTGTCCAGTTTTCCTTTCTATACTTCAGTTCCCTTATTTCTAAAGCAAGTACTTGCATCACAGGGTTATAAAGCTTCAAGGCAATGATGTATGAAGAAAACTCATCTCACCTCCAGATACAATGTCCTTCTCAATAACATCTAGGAAATACTTTGCTGATGAAACTCTATTTAAATGATTTGTTCAGAGTCCCAATTTGGGAGAACAATAAGATCAAAGCTTTTCTAGGTGCAGTATATTTGGGAGCCCTTGAGGCTGCTCCTGGGAATCTTTAGGATCACTCAGAATTCATTTGAAAAATCACTAGTTTATTATAGCTTATCTTCTCCTCACCACTTTAAAGATTAGAAAAATCTTTCTCTCTGGGTATTTTCAGGGCTTTCCCAGCTAATGGCCAATTCGTATCTGTGTTGTTGAGACACAGATGAAGGCAAAGTTCAGATTTCCTTAGTCTGAACATACTAATCTTTTATTGTTGAGACATGATTCATTCATCAAGCCAGGACAAAAGCCTTTTGAACTAGAACTGCCAGGTCCTTAGAGGAAAGGGCACTGGGCTTAGAATTGAGATGTATAGTCTTCTATGTGTTTATTACTGTCTCACACATGTCAGCTGAGTTTATCTGGGAAAATCATATAACTCCTCTGGGTCTCAGTTCCTTCATTCGTGATTGTGCTTTTGACACAGTGTCGTGAGGATGAGACCGGGCCAGTTACCTAATGCACAGACACTCAGTAGATGTTAGTTATGCTGATTTCCACCCTGGTTTTATGGCATTGTGTGGAGTGATGGATAAGTTCTATATGTTGTTTAGAGAGTAAGGCTCTTCCCAGCCTCAATTAGTCAAAATGACCAAGCTGTACCATAGAAAAGTAACACCTAGGAAACATGTCAAGGAGATGGGATTCTATGTAACTTTTCAAAATAATGTAAAATTTGTATCTGAGATTAGCAGGAATACTGCTCGTGCTTGGCTATAACGACATGGTTGTTCTCTATTTGCATGAAACAGTTTTTAAAGTTAGTGCTGCTCTGGAAGAAACAGATGTGTGTAGGTATTCTAGAAACAGATTTCTCAGTGACACTGATGTTGGGCTTAAGATGTTTTTCTCAATGATTTATTTGAACAGTTTGAAAAAATCTCAGGTTAAAAATTGTGGCATTTTTAAAGTCCTATCATTATTTTCAGAGAGTTTTAACATATTTTGTGTGTTCTTTAGACTTGTAGTTACTGTGGTCTTCACAAATTCCTCTCCATGGAAAAGCTTTATATATTGATAATTAATTATATCTACTGAGAAATTACCCATTAAAGCTTCTTCTTACAGTTTTAAATATTTTGCTGTTTGTGCTTTTCATTTTGAGGGGTTTATTATAGATTTGGAAATATTACCATCTTTAAGAGATTCTGTTGCCAGTGGATTTTTGTAGTCTTATACTTCCAAAGATGTAGTTTTAATTTGAAATCAAAGGATATGGATTGGAGTTTTTTCTTTCTTTCACTGTCTACACATGTGACCTTACTTAAATAATTTAACATTCCTAGGATTCATTTGCCAAAAAATGTAAATTACAATAATAAACTTAGTCTTTCCATACGATTATTATAACACTATAAATGAGATCATGTAGAAGAGTAGTTTTTAATTGTGAAATACTATACAGATATGTTGCTGATTCTTTTCCAAGTTTGAGAAGCATAGTGAAAATATAAGGAGCTAGGATTATTTTTTCCATGTCAAAGAGGAATTTCTTTCATTTTTTAAATTTAAGATTTGGGTAATATTACTATTTTTCTTATGATATGCTGATATTTCTGCATTCTTTCAAGTCCAGGTATTCTAGAAAAGAGGGAAATAAGATTAATTTTAAGATCCTGAATCAACAGTTTTAGTTTGATGCTTAGATGGAAAATTCCACTGCCTGTGATAGATCTGGCTCCAGTTCTGTCACGGACTAGCAGTGTTTCCTTGAATAATCCACAGAAGGCATACTTTTAAAGCACTTATTGTGTGTTCACATCACTGCAGTGAGATGTAAAGATGAAAAGGTACCAATCTTACTTTCAGGGAAATTGTAATCCAAATGGGGTAGAAAGGATAATATAAGAAATTAGGAAATTCATTGCTTCAGGGATCACAAATTAAAGGCTATGGAACTTTTAAAAGAAGCAGGATTCCATGCATTGTGAGGACTCTACCATGTGACCTTGCATAAATCTCTGGTATTTGAGAATGAATTGGAAAGAGAAGATAGAATTGTTCAGGTGGGCAGTGTATTAGCCCATTTTATCTACTTTATTTTGTTGAAAAAAATGGCTTATTTCACTCAAAATTCTGTGGCTGGAGGGTTCAGGCAGAATAGTATTAGAATTCAGATGGAGATCTTTGCTTATATCACAGTGTGGTGGAGAAATGAAGCACTGGTTTCATGCTTAACAGAGAAAGCATGTGGGGCAGCCTCACTATAGAACAACCCACTGTCATGGAATTAATCACTGAATGAGACCAGCATTAATCTCTTCTGAGCGTATGTCCCCAACCTCCTCCCACTAAGCCCCACTTCTTAAAGGCCCCACCACCCCACACCACCACACTGAGGACCAAGCTTCCAGCACATGAATCTTTAGGGGACAGACCATATCCAAACCACAGCAGGCAGGAAAAGGAAGGAAAAATATAGAAATGGAAAACTGGAGGTGTGTTTATAGAATGGAAAGGATCCAGTTTTAGCTTGGAAATATAATAGCAAATTGAGAAGTGGAGACAAAATGTCTTGAACAGATATATAGTCACCATGCTATGTAAGAACTTAAATGCTGAGGAAAGGGGTTTGCACTTAATTTGTTGGGCCACCCAGAGTTTTTGGACATTTTTGACCTAGGAAGTAACATGGTCAGAGTTGTACTTAAAGGAAATTGATTTATGGTAGCATGTGTGGTGGGTTAGAGAAGAGAGAAGTCTGACATGGTAGGGTTGGTTAAGAACCTGTTTTATAGTCCAGGTTACAGGCAAAGAAGCTGGATTGCAGCAGAGTTTGGGGACTAGAATCAAATGCCTTCAGGTAAGGCACATGGATTTTACTGGAATTGCTGACTAATGAAGCGATAGGGGTTGGAGAGGGCTTGCTGTGTATTGTGGTTTTGAGACAGAGCAGTTTGTCCACAAGTATTTTGGTTAGAGGAGGAGAGAGGCATATGAGGTACCATATGGAAGAGAATAATAATTAGAACTGCAGCCATGGGGGCAAAGGGCTAAATCAACAAATCTTTTCTTTCTTTTTCTCCCTCCCTCACTCTTTCCTTTGTCCTGCCTAATTTCTCTGCTTTTCTTTATATTTTTCTCTATTCTTCAGTTTCTATATCTTGGCTTTTGTGTATTTAATCCTTAAGCAATCACTCTGGCCCTTGGCAATGTGCTAGGGAAAAAAATAGATTTTTCTTTATTTATCTGTTAATAAATTAGCATGCTTTCCCAGCCTTGGTGCCTGGGGCCTTGGTTTTAGCAATGGTGGTTCAAGAGTTGAAGGATGGCTGTGTGTTCTAGTATCCAGACAACTGGACCTATGGATGAGGCTAGAAAAAGAAAGATGGGGCTAGACAGCCTGAAAAAGAAAGATGGGTGAAGCAGTGTACTAGTCAGTGTTCTCCCAGGGAAGCAGAATCAGTAGATCTCTAGTTTCCATCTTTCTTTCTTCATATGTATGTATGTATCTTCTTTCTTTCTTTCATCTATCTATCTATCTATCTGTCTATATATCATCTGTCTATCATTATCTATCATCTATCTGTGGCAAGGCATTGGTTTATGCTATAGTGGGTTCTGGGTAGGCAAGCTCAAAATCTGTAAGGCAGGTCAAGTGTTTTCATCAGTTATTTTGCTGCAGTGACTAAAAGATCTGATAAGAACAATTTTAGGAGGAAAAGTTTATTTGGGGGTGCACAGTTTCAGCAGTCTTAGTCCATAGCAGGCTGGCTCCATTCCTTCGGGCTCCAGGTGAGGCAGAACATCATGGCAGAAGAGTGTTGGAGAGAGAAGCAGGTAAGGCATCATGAAGCAGAGAGAAATTCAATGCCAGATGCAAAACATACTCCAAAGGCCCTAATAACTCACCTTCTCCAGCCTTCTACCTGCCTTCAGTTGACAGTTAATTCCTATAAGGATTACTACATTGTCATATGTGAGCTTTTGGGGTCACCTCACATTCAAACCACAACCCTCAGAAGGGCCAGGCTGGAGATTCCCCGGCAAGTGCTGATGCTATAGTCACATGTGTAATTTCTTCTTTCTTGGAGAAATCTTAGTTTTGCTCTTAAGGCCTTCAAACTGGTTAGGAGCGGTCCCCTCAGATTATTGAGGATAAAGCAAGTTGATAGCGATGTTAATCACATTTACAAAATGCCTTCACAGCAATGCATCCATTAGTATTTGAATAAGTAGCCTAGCCAAGTTTATACTTAAAATTAACACTCACTGGTAGGTGCTGCAAACTAGGCCTAATGACTTGACTACATAGAAGATGGAAGAACATTAGAAGAAAAAATGTCAAGTCTAGTTTTGAACACATAGAGTTTTAAGTATTTCTGAGGCACTGACACATTGTCTTTCCTATTATTATTGTGTGCAGAAGTAATAGAGCTGATTAACCAATGACAACTGTCATTGCAAAGAGAATAACCTTGCAGAATCAATAGTTTCCTTATCTATTGCCTCTTCCCAAAAGAAAGGTAGCAGAATGCATTAATTATGGCAAAGACATAAAGCATTTAGTCATTTATTCAGTGTACATAATATGAGATACAATAGATAGATGCAAGATGGAATGTGATCCTGTAAGTGGAGAAGTGTAACTATAATGATTTTGAGAAAATTACCATCTCAGTACAACATGCAAAGTACTGTGAGAGAGATGTGCATAGCACCGAGTGGCATCTGAACAATGTCAGATACTCAGGCCAGCTTTTGGGGTGGCATGTATTTGAAGCTGAAATTAAAGGTCGGGTTTCAGATAGATCAAGAAGGTAGCTGCATAGAGGGAACAGCTGCTGTGATTAGAGAAAAGTTGAGAAAGCTTTGATCCCAGCTACTAAGGTGGACAGAACAATCATCACACTATTTTTTTTTTACTTTTAAATTTATTTTATTAGTGCATTACAGTTTTACATAATGATAGGATTAGTTGTCACATATTCCTAGATGTACACAAATCAGCAATACAATTTGTGTACATCCCTCTACCTCCCTCCTTTTGATCCCCACACACATCCCTCTACCTCCCTCCTTTTGTCCCCTGATCCCTTGCCTTTCTTTGGGTCCGATATTGTTTCCTAAGAAACCCAAATACAGTGACAGAATTCTTATATCTATCAAGAATATTTTATATATGTATGACTATAGTATATACAGTGACATTTATAACTGCTTGGTATGTACCTTACTTTATCTCAGTTCCAACATTTCCCCTTCTCCTCCCTTCCCATCATCCCTTGTTATTCTTCAAAAATGTTTGACAATAAGAGTAAACATTCATGTTTTGTAAGGTATGTAGCATAGCTTGTTCAAATATCTTATGAAGTATATTGCAACTGTATCTCATAAATATTAACATTTGGCATTTTTGTTCTATGGATCTAATATATGAGTTTATCTTCCTTACTCCCAAGCCTCAATTTAGATCCAGCCTCCACAAATGAGGGAAACCATTCGACCCTTGACTCTCTGGGTTTGGTTAACTTCACTGAGCATGATTTCTTCCAGTGCCATCCATTTACCTTCAATAGATGCAATATCATTATTTCTAATAGCTGAATAGAACTCCACTATATATATATATATATATATATATATATATATATATATATATATATATATATATATATATATATATATACATATATATATATGTATATACACACATACACATATACACATACATACATACGTACATATCAGAGCTTTTGGATCCGTTCATCCAGTGAAGGGTATCTGGGTTGGTTCCATAATTTAGCTGTTGTAAATTGAGCTGCTATGCACATGGATTTTGCTGTGTCGCTGTAATGTGCTAATTCTAATTCCTCTGGGAAAGTACCCAGAAGAGGGGTAGCTGGATCATATGGTGGATCCAACCCTAATTATTTGAGGAGTCTCCACATTGCTTTCCAGAGAGGAAAGTAGACTGGACCAGTCTGTAATTCCAACAACAGTGTGCTAGTGTTCTTATCTCCCCATAACCCCTCCAGCATTTGTTATTGTTTGTATTCTTCATCTTTGCCAGTCTGACTGGAGTGAAGTGAAACCTTAATGTAGTTTTGATTTGCATTTCTCTGATTGCCAGTGATTTAGAACACTTTCTCATGTATTCATTGGCTTGATCAAATTCCTCTGTTGAGAAGTTTCTTTTAAGCTCTTTGGCCCATTTATTGATTGGCTTGTTTGTATTTTTGTTACTGAGTTTTTTGAGTCCTTCGAAAATATTGGATATTAGTCCCATGTCAGAGGGATCACAGACCATGATTCTCTCCCATTCTGTAGGTGGTCTCTTGTCTGTTTTGACTGTTTTCTTGATTGCACAGACCTTTTTAGTTTAATTGCATCCCACTCATTGATGTTAATTGTAATTCTTTCATTTTAGGAGTCTTGTTGAAGAAGTCATTGCTTACTCCCATATGCTGGAGTGTTGGTCCTAATTTTTCTTCTAGAAGTTGTATGGTAGTTGGTTCGATTCCTGATTCCTTGATCAATTTAGATTTGATTTTTGTGCAAGGTGAGAGATAAGAATGTAATTTCAATGTTTTGCAAGTGGCTGTCCAGTTTGTCCAGCACCATTTGTTAAATAGGCTGTTTCTCCTCCACACTATATTTTGACTCCTTTTGTCAAAGATCAAATGTTTAAACATTTTTGGGTTTGTCTCAGAGTCTTCTATTCTATTCCATTGGTCTTCTTTCCTATTTTGATACCAGTGCCATGCTGTTTTTAATACTAAAGTTCTTTAATATAATTTTAGATCTGGTATTGCAAAACCACCTGTTTTGTATTTCTTGCTTAGTAATGTTTTGGATTCTGGGTTTTTTATTGTTCCATGTGAATTTGAGGATTTTCTACATCTGCAAAGGTTTTTTCTACATCTGCAAAGAATGACATTGGAATCTTGATGGGGATTGTATTGAATCTGTATAGTACTTTTGGCAGAATGGCCATTTTAATTATATTAATTCTGCCTAACAAGAGCATGGAACATCTTTCCATCTTTTCAGGTCTTCTGCAATTTCTGCTTTCAGTGTTCAATAATTTTCCTTGTAGAGGTCTTTTACTTCTCTTGATAGATTAATTCCCAAGTATTTTATTTTTTAGAGGATACTGTGATTAGGTCAGATTTCCTAAGCTTCTTCTGCCCTAAAATTATTGGCATATAGGTAAGCTATTGATTTATGGGTGTTGATCTTGTAGACTGCTACTTTGCCAAATCTGTTTATTAGCTCTAGAACTTTTCTAGTGGAGTTTTTTGGATCTTCCAGATATAGGATCATGTCATCAGCAAAAAGGGAAAGTTCGACTTCCTCCTTTCCTATTCTTATTCCTTTTCTTTCCTCCTCTTGCCTGATTGCTTCAACCAGGATCTCAAGAACTACATTGAATAAAAGTGATGAAAATGGGCAGCCTTGTCTTGTTTTCGAGTTCAGTGGAAATGCTTTCAACCTTTCTTCATTTAATATTATAGTTGCTGAGGGTTTGGCATATATGGCCTTTAAAAAGTTATGAGATCCCTATTTTCTCTAGAATTTTGAGCATAAATGGGTGCCGGATTTTATTGAAGGCCTTTTCTGCATCTATTGAGATGATCGTATGGTTTTTGTTCTTAACTCTGTTTAAGTGATGAATTACATGTATTGATTTGCATATGTTGAACCAGCCTTGCATACTTGGAATAAAGCCCACTTGATTGTGACGAATTATTTTCTTGATGTGTTTTGGAATGTGGTTTGCAAGAACCTTATTATGGATTTTTGCACTGATATTAATGAGGGATATTGGTCCGTAGTTTTCTTTTTTCAAAGTGTCTTTGTTAGGTTTTGGTATCAGAGTTATGGTTGCATCATAAAATGTGTTTGGGGGAGTTTCCTCTTTTTCAATTTCTTGAAATAGCTTAATAAGGAGAGGTGTTAGCTCTTCTTCAAAGGTATGGTAAAACTTTGCAGAGAATCTGTCAGGTCCTGGGATTTTTTTTCTTGGAAGACTTTTAATTGCTGTATGGATTTCGGTGCCTGATATTGGGCTGTTTAAGATTTCAGTTTCATTCTGTGTCAATTTGGGGATATTATTTTTGTCTAGGAATTTGTCCATGTCATCTAGATTGTGTGATTTAGAGGAGTTTAGTTTTTTAAAATATCTTCTGAAAATCTGTTTCAGAGGGGTCAGTGGTGATCAGCCTTTTTTCATTGGCGATTTTGTTGATTTTCTTTGATTATCTCCTTCTTTCCATTAGATTAGCTAGGGATGTGTCAATTTTATTTATGTTTTCAAAGAATCAGCTCTTTGTTTTGTCAATTCTTTTTGTTCTCAATTTCACTGAGTTCAGCTTTGATCTTAATTATTTCCTGTTTTCTGCTGGCTTTGGAACTAGACTGGTCTTCCTTTTATAGAGATTTGAGTTGGAGCATAAGCTTATTTGTTAGGGATCTCTCCTGATTCTTCATGCGGACACTCAGTGCAATAAAATTTCCCCTTAAGAATGCTTTCATGCTGTCCCAGAGGTTTTGATATGTTGCATCTTCATTCTCATTATCTTCCAAGAATTATTTAATTCCTGTTCTCATGTCTTCTTGGATCCATTCTTCATTTAATAAGGTGGTATTCAATGTGCATATATATGTGTGTTTTGTCCCATGGTTTTTACTGTTAATTATTAGGGTCATCGCATCATGGTCTGATAGGATACATGGAATAATACTACTTTTTTGTATTTGCTGAGATTTCCTTTGTGAACTAGAACATGATCTATTTTGGAGAAGGATCCATGTGCTGCCGAGAATAAGGTATACTCTGGCAATTTGGGGTGGAATATTCTGTAGGTGTTTGTTAAGGATGTTTGATTTACGATGTTGTTTAGACTAGAGATCTCTTTATTGTTTTTCTCCTTTGATGATCTGTCTTTTGGTGAAAGAGAAGTGTTAAAGTCTTCTAGTACTATTGTGTTGAGATCCAGAAGTGGTTTTATATCATTGAGTAATTTTTCCACATAGCTGGGGGTATTGGTGTTTGGAGAGTATGTATTTATTATGGTAATTTCTTCCTGTTGTATCATTCCCTTTACTAGGATGTAATGGCCTTCTTTATCTCTTTTGATTAATTTACGTTTGAAATCCACTTTGTTGGATATAAGAATTGTAACTCCAGCTTGCTTTTTTGGGCCATAAGCCTGGTAGATTTTTTCCCATCTTTTCACCCTTAATCTGTGGGTGTCATTGGCTGTAAAGTGGGCTTCCTGTAAGCAGCATATTGTTGGATTTTGTTTTTTGATCCAACTGCTAGTGTCTTTTGATTGGTGCATTGAGATCATTCACATTCATTGTTAGAATAGTTTTGTGGTTGTGGTACATATTCATTTGTTTTATTAGTAAGTTCTGTGCTGTCTTAGTTGTCTATTGATAGCATGTTCCTTTATTGAATTTCCTGTGTTTGTGGGTGTTGAGGAATGTTAGCTTGTGCTTCTATCTGGAGTTTGTCTTTGAAGATTTTTGTAATGATGGTTTTCTTTTCATGAATGCTGTAAGTTTATTCTTATCATGAAAAGTTCTTATTTCTCCCTCACATTTGAAGGTGAGTTTTGCTAGGTGTAGTATTCTTGGCTGCATGATGTGTTCATTCAGATGTTGAAAGATCTCTTTCCACGATCTTCTCACTTCCAGAGTTTGAATTGTAAAGTCAGATGTAATTCTTATTGGTTTGCCTCTGAATGTGATTTGGCGTTTCTCCCTTGCCACTTCAATATTCTTTCCTTGATTTCCCTGTTGTACATTTTGAATATGATGTGTCTTGGTGAGCTTCTCATTTGATTAGGCCTATTGGGTGTCATATATGCTTCCTGAATGACCATATCTGACTCTTTTTATATGGGCAAAATTTTCTTTAGCAATTTTCTTGAGAATGTTCCTTATCCCATTTATTTGTGTTTCAATTTTTTCCTGTATCCCAATTACTCTTAAATTGTTTCTTCTCATTTCATCCCAGACATTTTAAAAATTATGTTCATGTTCTGTGAATTTTTTTTCTTTTTGTCATCCATACGCTCTAGGTTGTTCAGCCTGTTCTCATTGTCAGAAGTTCTTCCTTCAAGAGCTGAGCTTCTGTTTTCTATAGAAGTTAGTCTATTATTAAATCCTTCCATGGTTCCTCTCATGTCATTGACTGCAGAATTTAGCTGTTACTTCCTTTTTGAGTATGTCTATTTCTTTGAAAATAGAGTTTTTCATTTCTTGAGTTTTCTCACTTAGTCCCTTCATTATATCTTCATTTAGCCCATAGTTCCTTTTATAAATCAGATCATTGATAATATTTTCAAGGTCTTTATCTCGACCCCTATCCGTGGCATCCTTTTTAGGGGGGTTTTGGGTTTGAGGTGAACCTCTCTTTGTTTGATTCTAAACTTTTGAAGAGTTTCTTTCTGATTTCTGAATTGAGATTTCCTGAGGGGAAGGTAGGCAGTTCTCCAGGTGGTTTTACTTGCAAGTCAAAGGGTCAGATCAGCCAACACTTTGATGATCACTTTTTTTCCCAGAAGCTGTTTCTACCTGGGTCCTCATGTTTTTCCACCTTTTGGTTCCAGGCCCCAGGTTGCAAATCTGAACCTGCAGGAATGTGGAGCTTCAGGTAGGCTTGTGCTCCTCCTGCTGGGGAAACCACCCCTGGGTGATCCTGAGCAGGGGCTGCTCCAAATGGGGTTCCTACCAATCATGTCCTGAGCACCTTCCCACGGAACTCAAACAGGCCCCAATTGGAACATGGGGCATTAGGTAGGCGGGGCTGTTCCAGGTAGGGAACCTCCCCTGTTTGGTCTTGATCAAGGCTGCTCCAGATGGGGCCCTATCAGTCCTGTCTTGAGCACCTTCTGGCAGGACTCAAACAGGTTCTGACAGTCACACAGAGTGTCAGGTAGGCGGGGCTACTTCAGGTGGGGAACCACTCCTGGTTGGTCCTAAGCAGGGACTGCTCCAGGTGGCAGTCCTACTGTTATGTTCTGAGTACCTTCCCATGGGTACAAATAGGCCCCAACTAGAATGTGGGGTGTAGGTAGGTGGGGCTGTTCCAGGTGGGTTAACTCCCCTGGTTTGTCCTGAGCAGGGCTGCTCCAGACGGGGATTCCTACCATTTATGTCCTGAATAGGCTCCAACAGGAATGTGGGGCATCAGGTAGGCGGGGCTGCTCCAAGCAGGGAACCGCCTTTGGTTGGTCCTGAGCAGAGGCTGCTCCACATTTGGGTCCTATTGTTGGTATCCTGGGCCATCATCACACAATTTAAAGTGGTATTTAATATCTTGCCAAGTGTCACAAATTTCCAGGGAAAAGTGTTAGTGTGTTATGGGGTAGTGAGAAAAGTCATAAATTTTATTGAGTTTTTCACATGGCTTTCCTTGCTCTGACACTTAGTTGTATACGTGGGTGCTGGAGTTTGAACTCTCATACTTGCCCACGGCAGGCAAGCACCATAACTGCCGAGCCACCGCTCTGGCCCTTGGATCAGTAACTTCAAAGAGGAGAAGAAATTTCTAGGCTCACAGGGATAAGAAAGGTGGTTGAGATAGGCATGATCAGAGGGGCATTGTCAGACAAAAGATGAAACACAACAGGTTTAGGGATCAGATGTAAGGTGAATCATCTGTTTGTTTTGGGGTATGTTGCATCTCTAAACATTCAAAGTAGAATAGCCTATTAATAGACACTGGGCAAAAATGCAGAACTTATGCATGTCTGTCATTTTAAGATACTTGTATTATACAGAATTGTTTAAAGAGGTGGATAATTTTACCCTAGATTTATTCATTTGAGTTCAAGCAAACTTGTGTTAAATCCTGTTGTCCATTTTCTTTTATTTTAACCCATTGTTTTGGTTCCTTCATATGTGAGAGTTATATTACTGGTCGCTTGGCTAACAATCATATTCACTTTCTTCAGCATATATAATGTTAAATTTCTAAATTGTTGCTAGAACTCAGTGGTTGAAATAAATCTTGCTTACTTTTGCTCCTTTAAAAGCTGTTTGGGTAAAATGTTTTTCATGCTAATATGCACATGCATTTGGAAAGCTGTCTTTGAGAGTGTCATTTGTTTGTTTATATAAACCTTAAATCATCCAAGGGCTTTTTGAATAGGAATTTTATCTGCTCAGGACATGTTACCATGTTGTTTTCTTTGGCCATTAGTTGGCCAATCACCAACTAACATATCCTCAGAACATGCAGTTTAAATAGATGGTAGATTCTGTGAGGTTGTGTTTGTGTTTCTTTTTGTGTATTTCTGTGTGTTGTGTTTTCAGTGGGCTTTCCCTGTGGACTAATGAAGAGCCCCAAAGAAATGTTAGCACATGACTATCTCTGGATTTTGTGCTTAAGTGCTTTTTGTCCTATATATAAAATATAGTATGCAAACACCCTCTGCACAGGTAATGCACCATATTTGGGTGAAGCCCTACTTTTTTTCATTATGTTGGAAAATTACTTCATGCCAGGAGCCTTTTATTGCAGTAGAAATGTGCTGTGGTTTGAGTGTCCCAACCCAAGTTCAGGTGTTGAAACTTCATTGTCAGTTGTCAGAATGTCATGTTTGAGAGTTGATTAGGTCATGCAGGGTCCTCCCTTGTGAATAAGTTTAGGTGCCTTTATAAAAGGACTTGACAGAGGAAGTTCATCCTTCTTTGTCCTTCTCCCTTCTGCCATGTGCGGGCACAGAACTCTTTCCTGCTGGATACATCAACACTCAAGGTATCTTGCAAGCAGAGATGAGGTCCTCACCAGATTGTGAACCCATTGGCATCTTGATCTTGTATTTCTCAGCCTCCATAATGGCAGGAAATATTTTTATTTTTTTGTAAGTTACTTAGTCTGTGGTATTTTGTTGTAGTAGCACAAAGAGACTAAGACAAAATGTATTTATCTAAAGTTAGCATTAGCAAAAGTTTTAATATAACTCCCATTTTTGCTTTAATATTTTCCTCCCTCCCTCCATCCCTTCCTTCTTTCCTTCCTTCCATTTTTAGTACTTCAATGATTCCATCTACATTCTCCTCCTGCAATGTCTATGTGATGTTTGCAAACCCACAAGGCTATACACTTGGTATTTTAAGTTATGAAGACAAAACAAATACTAAAAATAATTAAGCACTTTTGAGTACTTATGTGCCTAGTATGCTTCCATGTCTTTTATATGCATTAACTTACTTGATCTTCACAATAATTTAATGAGGCAAACATTATTTTATAGGTATGGAAACTGTGTCTTAAAGAAATCCAGTAATCTCCCAAAGCTCCACAAGGATTAAGGTGCAGAGGATTTAGATCTATATTCTTAATCATAATCTCACTGTTTCATCTAACTAAACCTAGTAGTAAAAGTAACAGGCACACATATATGTAAAGGAAGACAGAATGGAATAGACATCATGAGAGATTTTTGCATGAAGTACTGTTGGAGCTCAGAAGAGGGAAGCAGCAGTGTGGGTTGCTCTTCATAGGCCTTGATGGAAGGGGAAGATTTTGAGAGAGACAGCTTGAAGGAATAACTTGAGTTACCTTGTTTGGATGGGCCAGTAGGTATATAAGGGGGGGCAGTCAGAATAGAGCTGAGGAGAGCAAGTCAGAGCCTTGTTGCGTGAGGATTTAAAGATAAGCATAGAAGGGTGGTTAACATATTAGTCATAAAGAAAACAGGTAAAGGTTTTTTAAAAAATTTTATTGAGAAGATGTGTTGTTGTACAATCATAAATGCATATGTAGTAACAATATGATATGCCCCTGATCCTAATCAAGAATCACCCCACATCACCTACACTTCAGTCTCTTGACTCTTCTATACTTCCCCCATAACGGATATAAGTGTTTTATTTATATATTTATGATTGTTCATTTTCCAGAATTAAATGATTGCCTAAGTATTGTTTGGCTTCTTGGGGGAGTAAAGAGTGAGCTGCATTGTTGATTCTCCCTGTAGATCTCTCCCTGTCATCCCTCATCCCTCCCTTTGCCCTCCCTCCCGCCTCTCCCCTCCTACCCCCATACATATGTCTATGGTTTTCATAGGTTATGTATTGCTTCGACTTTGGTGAGTCTAGTACATGAGAGCTAAAGGTTTTGATCAGGAGTGTGACATGATCAATGCAGTGGTTCATGAAAAAAATCACGTTAACATTCTGCAGCATAGGTTAGTGTGGAGAGTTTAGAACTTGGGAGTTTAATAAGAGTTAATGTTAAGTTGAATAATAGAGACTAAAGACTTGAGTTCAAATATTGGTTTTAGAAATGAAATCAAGGGAGAGATAGGACAGAATAAGAAGCCCTATAGGTGCATATGTGGACTTGATAACATCTTGAATAGGAAGGCCTCTAGTTTCTACAAGGCACTTGGCTGTGGGAGAATGGTGATACCATCCATTTACATGGGATGCAGGCTTCAGGGGAGCTTCAGAGATGCCTTTGTGTTTTGACTTTATGAGTACAAGGGAATGGTCTACTATTGGTAGGAAGTGAATGTGTGATGTCGAGAATGAGGTCTTTTAAGAGGCCATCAGTGCCCAGCATGGATTGTCTTGATTTTCTTTTTTCCTCTCTGTTTTTTCACATTTGGCCTCCTTGCTATGTGGAAAGTTTTCCAGTGCCTGAACCAATTGCTTACCACTTATCATCTCCTTCCAGCTGTTCTCCACCATTACAACCAGACTTATGAAGTTTTACATCTTAGTTGTTTTATCTGCCTAGGACTGAACTTTTGATATCAAAAATATGCATTATGGCTGACCTTTGTAAAAAAAAAAAAAAAGTGAAAGCAGAACCACAGCTGAACCAAAACAGGACAGAGCAAATAACCTATAGACTTTAAATAGAATCAGGGAAGCCATGATTCATAACATAGCCCATATGGAAGCCAAGCAATCACACTGTTTACATTTATCTCCAGAGATTTATCTTAGGTTCTGCCAATGGAAACCTGAGGGTAAGCCCTTTGCAATGATCAGAGCAGGGTCTATGGCCAATAGGTTAGATTGGGCCAAATAAAGCTCTAGAGTACAGGAAAGAAAAAAGATTTGGTTTTCTGGACTGGAAAAATAGAAGTTAAGGAACTGTATGAAGAGAAGCCCCAGTGAGTTAGTCAAAGTAAAAGAACTGAAGCATTGTTCTGAATGTTGTATTACAGAATGAAAGTTCAGATGTTTAGGAATAGCTTTATTGTATCATGCCCCTTTAGTTCCATTAGCAGTCAGCTAATGCAGTTGATAGAAAGAAAAGCAATTTTCAAAATTCCTTCTCTTTGGCTGTGAGATTTTTAACACAACTACTTCCTTGCAAATATTTTGTTGAAAATCATAGTTAGGGAACAGTTTAAGATCTAGTTATTTTCTCAGTTAATGGTATTCATTTTGTGCATTTGAGATATTAGATAATCTGTCTTTATTTTTCTTCCTCCCAGATGTGCAATAATTTAGGACTAAATCTGTGCCCTCTAGGTTTCTTTCTGGTGTTTTTTTGCCAGTTGCCTCTGTTGCATCTATTTCTGTCTTCCACAGTCATCTCTATATATCATACATTATATTTTGTACACCTTCTGCAGCAAATGTGTCTATGAATCACATTCCCAGTGGATCCATACTTCCAAATTCGCTCCTAGAACCCTCTACAGGATATGTACTCCTCAGGGATGAGAATGCTTGTCTTTAATAATGTTGTCTTGCACCCCTAATAACAACTCTGCTTTCTAAACTCAGGAAAGCCCACTGCTCCTGGGGTGGTCTCTGCAAACTCTGTTCTTCTTAGTTGAGTTAGATGAGAGTTCTCCTGGGTCTTTGTGTTTGGAAATCTTGACATGTGTTATAGTCTGCTCTGTCCTTGAGCACAGAGGCTGTGTAATTAAATTTTTTTTTATCTTTAGAGCTTTGCATTATTTTCAGCACATAATGAATTCCTTGATAAAAACCTGTGGAATGAGAAACAAAGGAACCATGAGGAACTGTTTTCTTGTATCTATTAGAAAATGCATGCATTGGAAAATGGACTCAGATATTGCTACTGATAGAGTTATAAAATGAGTTCATTTTCAGCCTTTTTCCAACTCCTCTTTCTGAGGCATCTTCCTCCACACCAGTCTACCTCATTTGCCACTAGTGACCTTATACCACCTCTATGTTGTTTGAGGCTCAAAAAGTCTCTATTGCTTCTCTTCCTATCAGTAATTCCATTCTTCCATTCCTGTATAATAACTAATTACCAGAAAAAGTATCTTTGAATTCTCATAAAATAACAAAGAACTAAAAGTTTAATGGTTTATCTTTCCCAAATCTATTAAAATTGAAGCAGCAATATCATTAATCCTGAGGAATCAATATCTAATGGTATGATTTATGATACCACCTTCAAAATACCTCATGGCCTCCAAATCTAGTCATATAAACCTGTTTACACACTGCTCAGCTTGACTTTGGGGCAGGGGTAGTTGTTTGAGGGTGGTGTGCATTAGGATATCCTTCTCTCAGCTGCGATCTCTAGCTTCCCAGACATTCTAGGTCAAAGAATATGCTGAGTACTTGGTGTATTGCCTGGCTCATGGAAAGAGAATCCAGGTTCCTTTTCAGGCTCACTATTATGCCTTCTCTCTGCATACTATGCTTCGGCCCCCCTGGCTTTTGCTTAACTTTATATGCAGAACCAAACCTATGGACTACCCCATCTTCCAGCAGTGCCATTTCCCTTCCTTTGAACCTGGTTAACCTCTACTCATTCTTAAGGCCTCCACTGACATAGCACTTTCTTCTGTATGGGTTCCCTGAAGTCTTCTAGAGAGATTGATATATTTTTCATGTGCTTTTATAGCAAATTATTCCTCTTCTCTCGAACTGTGTAGTAGACACACAGGCAGCATAGCATGCCAAAGAAAAGGACTTGAGCCAGACTGTCTGGGTTTGAATCCCAGCTTTGCTAATTATTGAGTTTGTAAACTTGGGCAAATTTTACTTAACCACTCTGTGTTTCAATTTGTCATCTGTAAAATGGGAATAATGTTAGTACTTTATCACATATAGGCTTTATGGGGAATAAATAAGATGAAACATTTCAATGGTGCATGAAATATAGTGTAAAATATGTACAATTGCTTTTATATATTACTTGTTGATTTTATTGGTTTTGTAATTTTCTCTCTTTCGTCTATGGAATAAGTTATTTCATAATAATAGTTTGGGACTATTCCTATTTTTCCTACCATTATATGCCTCATTGCTTCTGCAGTGCAGATGAATAAGGCCTTCATGGAAGTTGGAACCCTATTCTATTGCTGGCAGAGCACAGGTGTGGTTTCTGCCAATGGGAGCCATCTTGTCTAGTCTGGGCTGTGCAAAGGAGCTGGAAATTCTTTGAGCTCCTGCAGAATGGCCCCTTGCAGCAATTGAAAATAAACACAGGCTATAAGCCCAAGGTGGTCACAACAGTGTAGATTCCTGCAGTGGTGCTAGCAGCTTTCTGAAATTCCCATTTTTTTTTTTTTTAAGAGAGAAGGAGGGAGAGAAAGAGAGAGACAGAATCAATTTTTATTTAGTTTTTCACATGGCCTTTGTTGCTCTGACACTTAGTTGTGCATGTGGGTGCTGGGGTTTGAACCCGTGTACTCATGCATGCTGGGCAAGTGCCATAACCACCAAGCCAACACTCCAATCCCCAATTCCCGATTTTTAAAAGATGTACTTGTTACTCCTGGAATCCCACAGGCCTCAGAAATTTTTATAATCCAGGCTCATTGGAAGACTAAAATACGTAGAACAGTGTCTGCTTTCCTAACTGAACCCCAAATAATACAGTATTGTAGGAATAAACATAAAGGTTGCTTAGAATTTTAGAAAGCAGGAAAATGAAGATGATATATTGTTTTTCAGTGAAGGAATTATGTTATTTTCCTATACATTCATGATTGGGTAAAAATGTTTATTTATTCAGCAATATTTATTCAGAAGACATTCTAGCCACGAGTGGTAGCATAAGGCTATAATCCCAGTGACTCAGCAGGTTGAGGTAGGAGGATCCCAAGTTCAAGGTCAGACCAGGAACTCACTAAATAGTAAATGAAATCAAAAGGGATGAAGCTCTAGGGCAAAGTTCAATCCCCAGTACTAAAACAAACAATTAGACAAAACAAAACCAAAAAAACCAAATAAAACAAGAAGATATTTTGTACCATATATTTTTCTAGGTCATGTTATAATCATGTGATTGTGTGTATGTGCATGCACATGCTCAATTTCAAGATATTCTTGATTATTATCATAAATACAACATCCAACATAGCTTTGTTTTCCCATATAATTTCCAGACTACTGTGCATGTCCCTTAGGTGGAATCATTCTGTATTTCTACATAATAGAAGTTGTTTCTCCTCTTCTTGAGTATTATTACACTGTTAATAGCTGGTTCTACACTTTTCTTCTCTTGGATGAGTCATAAGATTCTGACAGAATTTCACATGCAGTATCAGACTTATGGGCATTTTAGAGATTTGTTTTGTGTATGTGTGCAGGGAAAACTTGCCAACATTATGTGTAAAGTGTTTTATGGTAGAAATCTATTAGTGTTGCCATTGTATCATTGGACTAGTGCTTCATGTTTGGAAATATGATAACTTGTATTAGAAGCTGTTCATTTTAAGTCTGTAAATATATTAGAAAAATTTCTTTCCTTTCAAAACTACCACCACTAAATGCAATCGCTTACTCTCTTGAAAAAGACAAATTTTTACTTAATGAAACCTGAATATCTTCTCTGATTCTGGGGAAAAACTCTGTCTTTCCTTAAGATACCATGTTTATACTTTCCCACCCTATTACACTGTGGTTCTCTTTACTGACAAGAATGGTTCCCTCCTTTATGTCATCCTCCAGGAAAATGCAGGACAGTAATTTCAACATTTCTACATATGAAAAAAAATGGCAAAAAACTGTATACCTTGAGAGAACCTATAATAAAGCACTGGTCCTAGAGTAAGGAAATCAAATTGTACATCTACTCCTTATTTCCAATAGAATCTTCACTAAGCAAACTCTCTGTGCCTAACTTTGATCATTTAAGGCAGGCCCAGACTAGATTGTTTTGAATGTGCACTTGGGCTTAGTACTTCCAGATGTGTGGCTTTGCCTTAATTTTCCCGAGAGTAGGCCATATCCTAGGCAGGAGGAGGAGACAAGATAAAAGGAACAAAGATAGGGAAATAGAGATTTTTTTTTTACCATATTGATTCCCCAAACATAACTGGGATTCTGTTTGTAGGAATACAAAATGAATATTGGCTAGGTCTACAGCATTTGGCTAGGAAACAATGATGCCATCTCATTCTTTATGTGTGTATTCATTTAGATAGCAAAGACTAGGAAGGCCTTCTGTGGGTCAGATAGTCTCTTTAGCCACTGGGCATTTGGTAGGAAACTGTTTTAGTTTATCTTGTGTTGTTGTGACCAAAATACCCAGAAAGAACAGCTGAGAAGAGGAAATGTTTATTTTGGCTCATGGTTTCAGAGCTTCATTCCATCATTGGCTGTCTCCATAGCTTTAAGCCTGAGGGGAGGCAGAACATCATGCCAGAAGGGCATAGCAAAAGAAAGCAGCTCAGGACATAGCCACTAGGAAGCAGAGGGAGCTTCTATTAGCAGGGACAAAATGTAAACCCTAAAGGTACACCTATGGTGATGTCCAGTCATACCCTGTTACAGTCATCATCCAGTTAATCCATATCAATAGATTAATCCATTGGTCAGGTCGCCATTCTCATAATCTAATCATTTCAGATCTGAACATTCTTCCATTGTCTCATACATGAACTTTCAAACCATAACAGAAGCACATAGATATTGCCCTTTCCGTCACAGAGCATAATAGAAGCTACTAGAATTAGTGGGGGAGCTGTGTATTAAAAACAAACACAAAAATAAATATGCAATTGCACTTTAGAATGTGTGATGTGCTGAAAAGATTGATCCTAATAAAAGGAAATAAAGTTATGAAATTTTGATTAGAAGTTAGATGTCATAAGACAAAATAATATTTATTTATTTTTAAAGAGGGAGAGTACAGTGAGAGAGAGAGAGAATCAGTTTTATTTAGTTTTTCATGGACTTTTGTTACTCTCACACTTAGTTGTGTGCATGGTACTAGGGTTTGAACTCTTGTCTTCATGCCACGCAAGCTCTGTAACCACTGAGCCACTGTTCCAAGCCCCAACAAAGTAATATTTAAGTAGGAGTTGAATCCTTAGTGTAAAAGGTGTGTGGGTAAGGATAATCTTAGAACAGAGAGAATAGTGTGCCGAAGACTTGAGCCTCAGAGACTTTAAAAAGTTGAATGCAGCTGGAACGTGTTTTGAGGGGAACACATTGATTGAGATGGCATTGGCCAGTCAGACAGGGACTAGAGTACACAGCAAGAGACAAGAGGGTGGGACCTGCCAGGCAAAAGGGACTGTGGTATGAGCCACCATGTGGAGCTGTCAACTTTAACAGGGACTTCAGTATCAGTGATTCATAAAGTCAGAGACAGTGGAAGTCTGGGTTGTGACCCCATTGGAGGACAAGATCCAATTAAAGAATATGTTTGGTCCTGCTAAGAAAAATAGATTTATAGAAAAAGATGGTGAAGGGTTGTAAAGGAAAAAATGGGTGATGTGGCGGTCAAGGATGGTAGGCAGTTTGGCCAGATGTGAGCTGCAGGGAGCTCCAGCAGGTAGTTGTATGGAGGGTGGACTTCAAGGAAGAAGTGCAAGGCAGGGCATGGTGGAAAAGAATGTGGGAAAGGTCTAGGTAAGTGTTGATAAAGGGATAGATTTCACAGTTCAGCATTTCTGTTTCTAAATCCAGGAACTAGGACAGAACTCAGGCAATAAAGAATACAAAATACAGCTAAATGTAATAACAATGCTTGTCTTTTACTAGGAGGTCACTGTGGTCTGGGACATTGTTTTCAGTTCTTTCCTTGAATTAAGTTAATTAGTCCTCTACAGTTTTCTGTGTTTTTGTACTTCTCATATTTTAACATTTAATAGAGCAAATAGCATAAAGATAAGATGATCAAGATTTGTTTTTGTTTTCTATTTTGTTTCATCTTAGTTGACACATAGTAACTGTGTGTATTTATGGGGTGCATTGTGATAATTCAACACATGTGTACAATGTGCCATGATTAAATCAGGGTAATTAGTGTTTCGCTCTCCTTTAACATTTATACTCTCTTTGTGTTGGGAGGCTTCACACTCATCTTTCTTGAAGTTATTTTTAAGATATATATAAACTGTTGTGCCCTTTAGCACAGTTCTATTGTGCTGTAAAACATTAGAACTTACTTCTCCTATTGAACTGTATCTTAGTAACTGTTCCCCAACCTTCCTTGGCCTCTCCTTAATAGCCTCTAGTGACCACTAATTCTACTTTCCACTTCTATGAGAAAACATTTTTACCTTCCACATATGAATAAGAACCTATTATTTGTTTTTCTTTGCCTGCCTTATTTCTCTTAATACTTCCATTCAAATTGCTAAAAATAGAAGTTGATTCTTCTTGTGACTGCATAATATTCCCTGGTGTATGTGTTTGCGTATGTATGTGTATGTATGTATATGTGTATATATATATATGTATTACATTTGTTTTATCTCTTGATCCATCAGTGGACACCTTGGTTGATTCCATATTTTGACTGTTGTAAGCAGCTGCAGTAGAGATAACTCTACAAGTGTCTCTTTGATATGCTGATTTTGATTCCTTTGGATAAAATTTATTTGATTAATAAAGAGGGATATCCAGTTTCCTTTCCTCATGTCTTAGTGTGTCTACTCATGAAGTGGTGGGCTCCATAAGAGGCCAGAACTTATTGTTTTATAAGACTTTGTCCTGGGCCTTCTGACCCTTGCAATTGTGAACACATCCCTCCAGGATTAACTTGGAATTCCCTGTGAGGAGACAGTTAAAAAGTGAGTCAAATTGTCTCTTGACAAAAGAGATTTAATTATTCTCTCCTCTGCTTTCCTGTTACATTTGTGTGGAATTCTTTGTGCTTCCTTTGCATGTGTATAAACTTGGAATGTAAATTCACCAATGTGTATTCTCTCAACTCTCTTCTACGCTGGTATGGAGGAATTTATTGTTGTCAACATTGTTTAATTTCCCGTACGTTAGGCACAGAGAGGTTAAATAGCTTATGTAAAACCACACAAAAAGTTAGTGCTAGAGCCAGGAATTTAAAAAATTTGAAAAGGATTAGGATGGTAAATCTTAGATGTCAACTTGGCTAGTTATGACTTCGCTTTTCTAATCAAACGCTAAGTGTTGCTGTGGAAAAGTTGGTAAATGTGGCTAACACCTACCATCAAGTCACTTTAATTAAAGATTATTCCTGATAAGTTGGAGTCCTTTAATCCATTGAGATCCGTAAAGCAAAAACTGAAGTTTCCTGGAAAAGAAGGAATTCAGCCTCACAACCACAGTGTCAGTTCTTGCCTCAGTTTTACCCTATGGATTTCAGACTTGCCCACCACACAAATGCATGAACCACTTATATAAAACCTGTTTATCTCACCATCTCTATCTTGATTAATGTTTGTGTGTGCACATATTTTCCATTGGTCCTGTTTCTCTGGAATACATTTCTTTTTACTGTTCACTGAAGGGAGAAATGAATGGTGCTTTGGGAAAATTTTAATAGCAAAGCTAAAAATCAACTAGTGGCTTGTAAATATTATTCATTTAATAGGTACAGTTTTATGAAATGGAAATGTTTCTTTATTTAAACAAATATTTTAATATGATTTGAATGACTTCCTTGAAAATAAGAGAAAGGAAAAGTCTTTAGTACAAAGGAGAAAAAGAAACTTCAATTACTACAGTCATTTCACCCTCAGAGGATTTGCTGTACCTCCCTTCTTGTACTCCCTTCCAAGTAAAAGAATTGTAATGTTTGGTGACCTAGGTGATTGATAGCTAAAAATTTGAAATTAGTCCCAATATTGTAGAGTTTCTACAGTGACAAGAAAAAAGACCATAATTATGAAATAAACTAAAGCTATTTTCAGTAGCAGAAGGAAACAGCTAACCTACTTTTCTGGGGTTAGGGGGGAGAAAGTGAGATTTTAAAAAGCAAATGAATTTTCATAGAATTGTATCAATTTTGAAAAAAAATATTGGTTTTCAAAGAAAGGAACGTTTTCTCACTGTTTACAAAACTAACATGTCTTTCATTAATAATTTTTTTCCTAAAAAAACTTTCTAGTAGCTCTCGTTGCAGTTTATCACTTCACTGTGGCATTTTTTAAATGGTGAAGGAATTATAATAGATTATGCCATAAACAAAAAATGGACTGTTTACAAACTTAAAGAATATTTTGTTTAAAAAATGTTAGCATGGTGTAGTGGGACAGCTGTTTTACATCAGTAGGGCCACTTATGGATATGAAATTCAGAAGTACACCTGTCACTTCTTTATCATTATATTTTAGAAATACAGCTGCTCCATCACCAGCTTCAATAGAAATTCTACTTTGGAAAGGTACACTACAGTTGGTTGAATATCATATTAGAAATTTCCTATAATTCATGCTGTTATGATTTGGATATGAGGTATCCTTCAAAAGTTTATGTGTGAGACAATGCAAGGATGTTCATAGGTGAAATGATGGGGTTATGAGAGGTGTGCGGTAATCAAATGCTTAATCCACTGATATGGATTCATATGAGCAAGTAGGGTGTGGATAGAGGAGGTAGCTAACTGGGGATGTACCTTAGGTCTATATATTTTGTCTCTATTGAGTGGAGTGCTCTCTCTGCTTCCTGATGGCCACGTCCTAAACTGCTATGATGTTCTGCCTCACTTCAGGCCCAGAGCAATGAAGTTGGCCATCTATGAACTGAGACTTTGAAACTGTGAGCCACAAATAAGCTTTTCTTGCTTTATATTGTTCTTGTTAGGTCTTATGGCCACAGCAATGAAATGCTGATTAAAACACTCTGATATCAGTTTTGAAACAATCTCAGGAAATTCACTGACTACCATGTACAATGTTTGTGATTTTCCATGGCCATTAGTATTCATGCTTTGCAATTAGACCTGAGGGTTTTAGCTATTAAAAAGAACAATACTGGTACTGATGACTGTAAGATTGTATGGATTTTTATATCACTTTTTTGGTTAGTAAGATCAAAGCATTCATAAGCTCCTTTCTCTCTAATTTTGAAAACTGTAATTCTTCACTTCTGCTATTTTAAATAACATTTCTTTTTAAAAGGAGTATTAAGCTTTAAGACTTAATTTACTGAAGCTTTCTCTTGCTCTGCTTCTTGACTATATTAATACTTTCAGTACCAGAAACTGAATTTTTATTTGCCACCATTTACTCAGTATGGTTCTTGAATCAAAATCACACACACACACATGCATGCACGCAAGCACGCACACAGCCAAACTGCCAAAGTTTGGTGGGAAATCAGTCATAAACTATGTAATTGGAGAACTTGGATTTATGTCCTAGATCTGTCATTTACTATGGATGTGAGCTTAAAATCTCTTGATCTCTCATTCTCAGTTTCCATTATTGCAGTAGAAGAAAAATAGAAACATGTGATGAGTAACAATTGATTTGATAACTATTAAAGTGATTTCTTTGAATTTAGTTGAGTAGAAAAACAAACGGTAGGGCGTAGGCATTTATAGCAGTCATGGACAATAACCCTTCAAGAATATTAAGCAACTTCTGGGCTTAAAGTATCGTACTTGGTGACAAGAAAGTTACAAATTCAAGAAATGAGCCTTCTGCATTTTAAACAATGTGATTGATTTCCATTTATTCAGGGATTTATAAGCATATCATGACCTAAAATGCATGTGCATGACTTTGATGGGCACTGTGGCTCTTCAAGGCCTTTTAGGGCATGTGATTCTAAGAAGGATACATACATGTGTCTTAAGTGTGTGTTGGCTGTGGTGGGAGGGGTATCATATGCATCTGTAGGTGAAATGAATTTTTTCTCTGCAGAATTTCATAACAAGTTGTTTGTAGCAATAAAACTCTTAGCAATAAACTGATGCAAGATAAAGTGATTATTCCTTTTGTAGAGAAGAAATCTGGGTAGCTTGTAAAACATTTGCTTCTTCTAAACACTTCTTGTTGTCTAGAGGAGCTTTTATGTGCAGATTCACTGCCTGGTTAAAGGTTGAGAGGGATAAGTGGAGTATCAGAGTAATTATTATTTTGTGTAAGGAATAAAGCCAGCTTAATTCTCCTGCTCCTTTTCTCTTATTCTACTGTAATGAAGAATGATTATGTCACCGATCTGGAGAGGGTCAAAGCTTGGCTTAGAATGTTCAAACAGACCTCAAATAGTCTCAAATGCCACCCAACCAAGTTATTCTCCAATTCCAGGGTTCTTGGTAGTCTCAATCTTCACTTAACTGACTTTTTCACTGACTTTCCAGTTCTGCCTCCACAAGTCTGTACTTTTGGAAAACTTGCACATTGCTCTGGGTTATAATACATTTTTATGTTGCAAAGCTGCTTATCATTTAAATATTCTTGAAAAGACAGACCAGAACAAATTACAGTCTTTGCTTAAATCTCTCCTTTGCTAAAGATATACTCATAAATTTATTGAAATAATAAAAATTGGTTAGAATTTTCATACAAGATATGTTGCGAACATACTTTATTAATAGTGTTGAAGTGATTATTTCATTTCAGGTGATCAGTGACTCTGTTTTCCTCACATTTAATACGTTAGTTATCTCTAATGGAAAGATTTCATGTGAAGTTGGTATGTTTAAGGTCATTGGGGTAGTATATACATTCTGAAATTGTAATATTAAGATACTTACCAGTGGCGTTAGTATGGCATAACATTACAAAACTAGGCCACATGAAAAGTGAACTGAATCACCATTCTTAGTAAACTGTTATATAAGTTTATTGACTTACATTTATAAAATTCCCTCAACCTATACATTCCAATATACATTATTTTAAATATATGGGTAGGGGATATTCAGAAAATCTTTTTGAGTCAGTGAAAGGGCAAAGAAAGTTGTGAAGCATATCGTAAGTTAATCTTGGAAAGATAAAGGAGATGATATGCACCGTGCAGAGCACAGTAAGAAGTTTACTCCTAAGAATAATAAAAAAGTCATAGAAATGGTTTAGGCTGAGACTGTCATTGTTAATCATGAAGGATGTAATGTTTTACCCTACTGGTAACAGCATACCACAGATTCATGTTTGCCAGAAGAAGACATGCGGCTCATTGGTCAGAGACAGATGGCTTTATTCCTCGTCCAAGATCATGCAGCATGACATAAGCACATCTGTGCCACTGCCCTTTCCCCCAAGTCCCAGAACTTGATCAGACCCAGATGGACATCTGCACATATGATTTCCTACATCGTGAGAGAAGACTTGCATTTGGGAAGCCCAAATCTTTTATCATGAGCAACAAGCTTATAAAGGGGGCTTTATATTTTTACTCTATTGGACCACAAGCATCTGGGCTTTTACTCTGGAAAGAGACATTATCTCTGTCTTCCAAAATTCTTAGAGAACCAGCTCTTTCCTCTGGATTATTATATAGTGTTATGTTCCAAGATTATTTACTATTTAAATATGCTTGAAAAGGTAGAGCAGAATGGCCATTGTTATTATATTAATTCTGCCTAACCAAGAGCATGGGACATCTTTCCATCTTCTTAGGTCGTCTTGGATTTCATTCTTCAATGTCTGATAGTTTTATATAGCTTTAATGCTATCCCTATAAAGATACCTATGTTGTTCTTTACAGACATAGAAAAAACAATTCTCAAATTCATTTGGAGCAATAAGAAACCAAGAATTGCCAAAACACTACTAAGCAAGAAAGATGAAACAGGTGGTTTTGCTATTCCATTTCTAAAACTATACTATAGAGCCATAGTATCAAAGACAGCATGGTACTGGTGTCAAGATAGGAAAGAAGACCAATGGAATAGAATAGAAGACACCGAAACAAACCCTCAAATCTTCAAACATCTGATTTTTGACAAAGGGGGACAAAATAATACATGGAGGAGTGACAGCCTCTTCAACAAATGGTGCTGGACAAACTGGACAGCCACTTGCAGAAAGTTGAAATTAGACCCATATCTTTCTCCTTGCACAAGAATCAAATCAAAATGGATCAAGGAGCTAGGTATTAAACCAGCTACCTTGCAACTAATGGAAGACAAATTAGGTCCAACACTTCAGCATTTGGGAGTAGGCAAAGACTTTCTCAACATGTCTTCTAAAGTGAAGGAAGTAAAGTCAAAAATCAGTGAATGGGATGCCATAAAGCTAAAAAGCTTTTGTACTGCCAAGGAAACAATCAAAAGAGTCAAGAGGTTTACTATGAAAATGGAGAGAATCATGGGCTATGATTCCTCTAACAGGGGCCTCATATCCAGAATCTACAAAATCCTCAAAAATCTCAACTACAAAAACACAAACAACCCAATCAATAAATGGGCCAAAGAGCTAAATAGAAACTTCTCAACAGAGGACATTGATCAAGCCAATGAATACATGAGAAAGTGCTCTAAATCACTAGTAATCAGAGAAATGCAAATGAAAACCACATTAAGATATCACCTTACACCAGTCAGAATGGCAAAAATGAAGAAAATAAACAGTAATAGATGCTGGAGGGGCTGTGGAGAGATAGGCACACTAACACACTGTTGGTGGAGCTGCAGACTGGTACAGCCCCTCTGGAAAGCAGTGTGGAGAATCCTCAAAAAACTAGGGGTGAGCCCACCATACGACCCTGCTATTCCACTCCTGGGTATCTTTCCAGGGGATTTAGAATTAGCACATTATAGTGACACAGCAATATCTATGTTCATAGCAGCTCAATTTACTATTGCTAGACTATGGAAACAACCCAGATGTCCCTCACTGGATGAAGGATCCAAAATCTGTGGTTCCTATATACCATGGAATTTTACACAGCAATTAGAAACAATGATATTGCAGCCTTTGAAGGTAAATGGATGGCTGTGGAAGAAATTATGCAGAGTAAAATCAGCTTAACCCAGAGATCCAAGGGTCAAATGTCTCCACTCATCTGTGGAGGTTGGAACCAGACCCTGGCCATTCAAAAAGATGGTCTATTATCATGTGTTAAATCCAGATAAGGTGTAATGTTATACAGCCTAATATTTTTTTAGAAATACTGTGGGATGGGGAAGGGAGGGATAAGGGTGGGTAATTGTGGGGGCACTCCTGGGGGTAATTCTAATATCCAGAATCTATACACATTTTATATTAGTTTGTTAAAATTGTGTATGGTTGTTCAATAATAAATTTCTCAATTAAAAAAAAGTTAAAAAAAAAGAGCAGAACAAATGACAGTCTCTGCTTATAGTGTGCACAAATGTGGAAGACCCGTGGAGTATTATTTCCCTAAATATCTACTCCTTGTTTCCATATCGCTCACATGTGGAGAATTTTCTTATGAATATATCACTATGTTGACTAGTCTGTTTATTCTGAACAATCAAAGGGGAACCAAATATATTCAGTATTTCTCATAAAACAGCAGAACTCCAATCAGTAACATGAGGCCCAACATACGTATGACTAGAACCACACCCTCAGTGCTCTAGGTTTAAGTAGCTAAACAAATCACATAAAAAGAGGGCATGTTATAGAAAGTCAGGTGGCTGAAATAGTTTCTGTGTTAACTTTTTCTGATCGGATTGAGGCATTAATCCAAGTATAGTAGAATTCATTTCTGATTATACAGATTCCATCTTGGCCTGCAAATAAGGATTTGAAACCATCATCCTTGACCATCCTGGCTAATGACTTGCTGACATGAAAGTCTCCTAGGTCCAAAGTGGTGACAAAGTCACTTCACCTAAATTCCAGGACAAATTTCATGTAACCTTTTGTAATTGGCCAATCACATTATAGGATAACTGCCTACGGGGTGTGCATGAATAATAAGTCAGTTATTGCTCCAGGAAGCCTTTTCAAGTAAGAGTGCTCTACAGTCACCTGAAGCCTACATCATAAAGTATTTCTCTAAATCCTTAGTGACCTCTGTATTAGTCAGCTTTTTCACTACTGTGATCAAAAGAGCTGACAAGAGCAATTTTAGAGGAGGAAACTTTTTTTTTTTAGGGACTCCCAGTTTCAGAAATCTCAGTCCATAGATGATTGGTTCCATTCCTTAGTGCTCCAGGTGAGGCAGAACATCATGGTGGAAAGGAGTGGAGTGGCAGAGGAATGGAGCTCAAGACATTACAGGAAGGAGAGAGAGGGGGGAGGCGGTTCTTTCACCAAGAACAAAATATATAAACTCAAAGGTACACCCCCAGGGACCCACCTCCTCCAGCCATACCCCACCTGCCTACAGTTATCACCTAGTTAATCTCTGTCAAGGGATTAATGCACTGATTAGGTTAGAATTCTCATAACCCAGTTGTTTTACCTCTAAACTTTTTTGTATTATTTCACACATGAGCTTTTGGGGGACACTTATTATCTAAACCATAACAGTCTTTTACTCCATCCTTAAGGTGAAAATTATTATGCTTTTTTTGAAGGCTACAAACACTTATTAATTCTTTTTTAAACTTTTTATTATTTTAACACAATTTCATTTTTCATTATAGTTTTACATATTGAAGGGGTTTGTTGTTACACTTTCATACATGCACACATCATGTATCCCCGCCCTTTACCATCTCATCCTTACTCCATCTCTGCCAACCCGTAGCCTATGAGGTTGTCTCCACTTCAATTGGTAATCTGTGTTATCTATTGACTAAACTTATTGTTCTCTCACTTTTATTTTGTACTCTAGCTTCCACATAAGAGAGAAAACATTTGGCCCTTGAGTTTCTGGGTTTGATTTTCTCCTTTTCTCCATCTCCATCCATTTACCAGCAAAGGCCATGACTTCATTTTTTCTTTTTTTTTTTTTTAATTTTTAAAATTTTTCTTTTTGAACAACCATACAAATTTTAACAAAATAATATAAAATGTGTATAGTTTGTGGATACTAGATTTACCCCCAGGAGTGCCCCCCCCAATTACCCATCCTTATCCCTCCCTTCCCTTACCCACAATATCTCTAAAAAAGTATTAGGCTGTATAACATTATACCTTATCTGGATTTAACACATGATAATAAACAACCTTTCTGAATGGCCAGGGTCTAGTTCCAACCTCCACAGATGAGTGGAGACATTTGACCCTTGGATCTCTGGGTTAAGCTGATTTTACTCTGCATAATTTCTTCCATAGCCATCCATTTACCTTCAAAGGCTGCAATATCATTGTTTCTAATTGCTGTGTAAAATTCCATGGTATATAGGAACCACAGATTTTGGATCCTTCATCCAGTGAGGGACATCTGGGTTGTTTCCATTGTCTAGCAATAGTAAATTGAGCTGCTATGAACATAGATATTGCTGTGTCACTATAATGTGCTAATTCTAAATCCCCTGAAAAGATACCCAGGAGTGGAATAGCAGGGTCGTATGGTGGGCTCACCCCTAGTTTTTTGAGGATTCTCCACACTGCTTTCCAGAGGGGCTGTACCAGACTGCAGCTCCACCAACAGTGTGTTAGTGTGCCTATCTCTCCACATCCCCTCCAGCATCTAGTACTGTTTATTTTCTTCATTTTTGCCATTCTGACTGGCGTAAGGCTGATACGGCGGGAGCAGCGAGTGGCTCGTTTTTTCTTTTTTAATGGCTGAGTAGAATTCCATGGCATATATATTCTACAGTCTCTTGATCCACTCATCCAATGATGGGTGTCTGAGTTGATTCCATAATTTAGACATTGTGAATTGTGCTCCTGTAAATATTGACATAGCTGTATCACTATAGTATGGCAAATTTATTCTTCTAGGAAAATACCCAGGAGTGGGATAGCTGGATCATGAGGGTTCCATCCCTAGTTTTTTTGAGAAGTCTCCATACTGCTTTCCAGAGTGGTTGTACTCGTTTGCAGTCCCACCAACAGTGCATAAGGGTTCTTTTCCCCCCCGCACCCTCTTCATCATTTGTTGTTTTTTATATTCTTGATCTTTGACATTCTGAGTGGGATAAGGTGAAATCGTAATGAAATCTCGATTTGTATTTCCCTGATTGCTACAGATATTGAACATTCTTTTTCATATATTTATTGGCCTTTTGCATTTCTTCTATTGAGAGGTTTTGTTTAGCTTTTTTGCCCACTTATTGATTGGGTTATTTATGTGTTTGGTATTAAGTATTTTGAGTTCTTTGTATATTTCGGATGTTAGACTCCTGTTAAATGTGTAGTTAGCCATGCTTTCCTCCCATTCTGTTGGCTCTCTGTTCATGATTGATTATTATGATTATTTTCTCTGCAGAAGATTTTTAGTTTAATGGTACCCCACTTACTGATTTTTGTTTTAAAATCTTGCACTATGGAGGTTTTCTTAAGGAAGTTCTTGCCAGCTCCAATGTAATGGCCAGCTCTTATTTTCTCTTCTAACAATTGTAAGCTCTCTGGTTTAATTCCTAGGTCTTTGATCCATTTCAATTTGAGTTTTATGCACAGTGAGAGATATGGATTCCATTTTATTTTTCTGCGTATGGCTATCCAGTTTTCCCCAGCACCATTTGTTGAAAAGGCTGTCTTTTTCCAAGTTATATTTTTGCTACCTTTGTCAAATATCAGATGGCTATAGAAATGTCAGTTTGTCTCTTTATTGTCTATCCTTTTTCCATTGGTCTTCATATCTTTTGATACCAACACCTTGCTGTTTTTTAGCTACAGCTCTGTAGTATAGTTTCAGATCTGGTATTGTGATGCCTCCTGCTTTGCTTTCTTTGCTAAGTATTGCTTTGGCTATTCTGGATTATAGAAAATTATTTTTCTATAATTTTTCTTCATCTCTAAAGAATGTCATTTTCTTCATGTGTAAAGAATGTCATTGGGATCTTGATGGGGATTGCATTGAATCTGTGTAGCCCTTTTTTCAGAATGGCCATTTTGACTATATTAATTCTGCCTGTACAAGAACATGGGATGTCTTTCCATCTTCTCAGGTCTTCTTCTACTTCTTTCTTCAAAGTTTTATATTTTTCCTTGTAGAGGTCTTTTGCTTTCCTGGTTAGATTAATTCCCAAGTATTTTATTTTATTTCATTTTTTCCCAAGTTATTGTGAATGGGGTGAATTCCCTGATTGGATCCTTGATCAAGGCACTGTTGGTGTATAGAAAAGCTATTGATTTATGGGTACTGATTGTTTATCTTGCTACTTTGCCAAATTCATTGATAAGTTCTAGCAGTTTTTTAATGGATTTTTTTGGTTCTTTTAGGTACAGGATCTTATCATCAGCAAATAGAGATAGTTTGACTTCCTCTTTATTCATATCCCTTCGATTTCCTTCTCTTGCTTGATTGCTCTGGCTAGTGCTTGGAGAACTATATTAAATAAGAGTGGTAAGAATGAACAACCTTGTCTTGTTCCTGAGTTTATTGGGAACGCTTTCATTTTTTTCTCCATTTAGTGTAATGCTGTTTATGGTTTTGCCATGAAGGGCCTTTGCAATGTTAAGATAAGAAACTTTAATCCCTAGATTCTAAAGTGTTTTAAACATGAATGGGTGCTGGGTTTTGTCAAAGGCCTTTTCTGCATCAATTAAGATGATCGTGCGGTTTTTGTCCTTACTGCTGTTTAAGTGATGGATTAAATTTATGGGTTTGCATATGTTAAGTCATTCCTGCATCCCTGGAATGAAATCCACTTGACCCACTTGGTCAAGCCCACTTGACCCACTTGGTCACGGTGTAGTTTCTTTTTGGTGTGTGTGTGTGTGTTTAAGAGAGAGGGTCTGGAGTTTTCTTTTTTTGATATGTCTTTGTTGGGTTTCAGTGTGAGGGTTATGTTTGCTTCATAAAAAGTGTTCATGAGTGTTCCATCTCTTTCAATTTCTTGGAAAACTTTATAAAGATAGGTGTTAGTTCTTCTGTAAAAAGTTTTGTAGAACTTAGCTGAGAATCCATTGGACCTGGGCTTTCTTTTTAGTTAGGCTTTTAATTCCTGACTCAGTTTCATTAATTATATTGGTCTGTTTAAGGTTTACTATATCTTCTTGTGTCAATTTGGGCATGTTGTATGTGTTAAGAAACTTGTGCATGTCTTCGAGAGTATCCAATTTTTTGGAGTTTAAGTTCCCAAAATAGGCTCTGATAATCTTGTGTATTTCAGGGAGGTCTGTGGTGATTTTGTTGACTTTTTTCTTTCTTTCTTTCCATGAGGTTTGCTACGGTTTTGTCAATTTTATTCATTTTTTTCCAAAGAAACAACCCCTTTTTTCATTGATTCTTTGTATTTTTAAAAATGTTTAATTTCACTGATTTCATCTCTGATCTTGATTATCTCCTGTCTTCTACTGGTTTTGGCATGAGTTAGTTTTTTAAGGACTTGAGGTGAAGCATAAGCTTATTTATTTGAATTTCTCTAGTTTTCTGGTGTGGGCACTCAGAGTTATAAATTTATCTCTAAGAAATGCTTTAATACTGTCCTAGAGATTTTGTGTATCATGTCTTCATTCTCATTTGTTTATAAGAAGTTTCTGCTCTCATATTTTCTTTGATCCACTCTTCATTTAAGAGAGTATCGTTCAATATCCATGTATTTATGCGAAACACTCATTATTTAATTCATAAAAAGAATGAGAGGAGAGGAATAAATGTAGAAACATGGAGCCAGGTAGGAAGATTTTGCAGGCTGGAAATAATGCTGGTTTGTGCTAACGAGATGGAGACAAGTAGACAATTCATGAATTCTCAAGGAAGAGCTCATAGGATTTGCTGCTGGGTGGGATGTAGAAGGTGAGAGGACAAAAGGAACCATGAGTGAATCCTAAATTTATGGTTTTAGCAACTTGGTCCGTTTCCTGAGTAGTGAAGGACTAGTGGAAGGAAAAGTTTTATGAGGTAACTAAAAGCCATGTTTTGAATACAACTTTTAGTAATGCCTGCTGCACAGCAGATCTAGCTTGTTCAACTGTAGGAGTTTTCAAAAAATTGCATTTGAAGCTTTCAAAGCAAATGCAGTACAAAATCCTTTTATTGGGTTCTTGAAACTATCAAAAATAAGAAACATAAAGAGGATCCTGTTTCTCTCCCTGACTCCCTAGGTATATGTGACTCGTGGATGCAAATGCATTTATTTTATTCTAACCTGAAAGTGCCAATGCTTATGCCATTGCCCAATAATGTCTTTGATAGTGACTCTCACCTTCATTTGCCTTTTTCCTCAAGAGTGGCATGTTTTATTGGTTGGTTGGGCTTACTCGGACACTGCAATCATTATAGATGCCCTTACTCTCAATAATTGCTGAAAAGAGTTGTGAATTCACAGTAATCAAATTCATTTGTTCTTGTGGACAGGTGACCCTAATGGCCAGAAGTACAGATCATAATTGCCAAGATCATCCTAATTCCTGAAGTTATTGAGAATAAACCTATATAATAAGTGTATTAGAAGAGAAAGAAAGAAAAGATTATATTTGTAAAAATGGTAAGGTTTGGGGCTAGAACAGTGGCTCAGGGGTTGGAGCACTTGCCTGGTATGCATGAGTACCTGGGTTTGAACCCCAGTACCACATATACAACTAAGCATCAGAGAAACAAACAAATAAACAAAAGATGAAAAAATAAATAAAAATTATTTTCTCTTTCTCTCTTTCACTCTCTTCCCTTTCAAAAAAAAATTTGTAAGGTCTGGGGTTTTCTGTTTTCAAGTATTCTATGGTGAATACATTCTTTTTATAATAACACATATTACATAAAATTGTGACATATTGTGTGTGTGATACACACACACAATTTTGGAGTATAGCTCCCAATTTTTTAACATACTTAACTAAAGAGAATAGAAATTGGGAGTGGTTAGACCAAAGTGTTCCACTTTTCCTTTTACATATTATGACACTGGGGTTCTGGGGTTTTTTTCCTGAATATTTGTTATAACAAATGAAACAAAAAAGTTCCAAATTCATATGTAGTAAAAAGCAAAAAAAAAGGTAAATATTGTCGATTTATACAGCTGTGAAGGGTGTACAAGTCACAAGTTGGGGGCATCTTTCATATCATATGAATAAGGACATCTACAAGTGTACAGTGAACAACCGCAAACTATACAGCACATGGGACAATTAGTTCTTCTATCATCTAAGCAAGTGATTTGTGTTGAAATGAAATAAAATATATATGGCAGAAGAGTAAAAATGTTGATTTTTTTGAGAATCAGTTTTATTTATTTTTTAATCTGTTTTTTGTTTTTCCAACTCTTAGTTATGTATGTGGTGCTGGGGTTTGAACCCAGGTCCTTATGCATGCCAGATAAGTGCTCTACTACCTGAGCCACCTCTCCAGCCCCTGATGATTGGGTTTTCAAGAAAAATAATTTGACTTGAAGGAGCTTTATATTCCTTTTTAAATTCTTTGTAACCTGAGAAAACTTATGCATATCAAAATGTCATTTTAAAGTTCACATAGTAACATGCAGAACAAATAATGTGTCAGGTTCATTGCTTCACAGACATAACTCATCGGAGATTGGAGAGGAAAACCTTCAAGATCATTTACCTTAGTGGTTGATACTGGGCAGAATGATGAGGGGAACTGGATATCAGCTTGTCCTGGAGGAGTGTTACAAACAGGCACATCCCTGTCCATCTGCCCTTTCATCCCCTCTTTTCTACCCTTGTCTCTCACAGTCTGAAATTTGGATATGCATCTCAGGGTGGAACCTGTCAGAATCTGATGTGAGCACTGGGACAATGGGCATGTGTTTCTGTGGGTGAGGAGTACAAGGTGTGTGTAATTTGAAAACCTTTTTAAAGCTTATTTTGACGCTTTTTATCCCACTCTTTTTTTCCTGCACCCACTTACCCCTATCGAGAACAAAAGATGTGGTTAAAATGGGTTTCATTAGCCAATAATGTAGCCTCAGACTTAGGTAATGATAAAGTTGGAATTTGGACCACATAGCTCCTGATTGTTTGAATTACTTCACTTTTTAAATTCACTTTCAGCATAAATTATATCAAACTTGGAATTTTCTACTTGTGTCCAACACCAATCATAATATCCTTCATTATAAAACTAAAGAATAAAACCTTGCTAATGGCATTTGACTAACAGCTCCCATTAAGATTACTTGTTTTGAACAAGACTGTGGTCTTGAAATTTTCTGTGAGTAAAATTGTTTCATAGCCCTTTTATTTTAGCAAAGGATTTTGCATTTTTAAAAATATGTAGTTAACTTAAGGACCACATGCTAAGAAAATGGGATAGAACAAACATACAATTTAGTTTTAAAATATATTTATTATCACTGTGTAATCTTATTTGGAAGGTTGGTAGCTAGAGGCAGTAGGATAATGATTTGTTGCAGAAAAGATATTCTCATGTTATATAAAAATAAAGCGTAGGCTAATGGAATATAGTGGTAAGTTAAGCATATATAGCTTTCGTTTGTCTTTTTCATTCAAATTAACATTTTATAGAGCTGATGTTACATTTGAAGATTGAGTTCTGTGGTATACTAAGATCTTTAGGAAGTAGTTTTATTTTGTATCTTTGCATTTTTTGCAGTAGTCCAAAGACAGGTAAATCATAATTTTATCACCTATACCTGGGGAATCAGCATAGCAGGGAGTTTTGATGAGTTAGAAGATTAAAAAAAAAAGAAAAAGAAAACTGGGATAGGGAAGAAAAGAGAGAAAGGAATTGAATGAGAAAGAATTAGAAATAGAAGAAAAGAAATGAACAGGGAAGTGTGTAAAGAATGGATACAAAATTCAGAATAAACTAAAGCAGAACACAGGGTACAAAATTAGGAAACACAATAAAGTCAAGTTCTATTCTGTGACAAAGAGCTATGTGGAAATTAAAATGCTGTTTCTGAGCCATTTATCTTTTCTAGTGTTAACAGAAACTCAAATTACTATGGCATAATTTCTGGAGCACAGCTTCCCTATTATTAACACTTATTGTCATCGTCATCTAACTGTTGCACTCCCTTTCTAATTTCTTCTGCTGTGGAATCTGAGGGAGTTCTGTGCAGATCTTTAAGTCTCTCAGAAGCAGCATTTGTAATATAAAAGCCTGTTACAAAAAAATCCTGTTTTGGAAAAAAGTAAGAAAATCACCATATTTTAATTTCCACTTTAGTAGCTAAGTAAGGCACAGTAACACCATTTGTATGTGAATATTTATACTCTCTGCCTGTGTGGTTCAACTAAAATGCTCTTCTTTGTGACAGCTTTTCTTGATCTTCTCCTTCCATTGGGAATTTTACCCTACTCTACATTCATAGCATCTTACTGTGATTATGGTACCCTCCATCATTATTATACTTATGGGCTTTATATCTCTTCTATAACTATCCATGTCCAATTTATTTTTATATAACTTCAAAGTGGTAGTCCTGTAGGAACTGAAAAATATTTATGAAATGAATTAATTTCTAATATCTCCTGATACAAGCCAGAGAGAATTTATTGGCATCTATTTAAAATACCACTGTCCTTTATATAAAATTTTAGCTTATGGGAATCATAAGTATGTTTTCTCCCTTTTATTTGTCTGTGTCTGTGCACATGTGTGACTATTTTAAATATATTTATTTATTCATAAAAATTAAGTCAATTTGAATTCAGGTCAACATATTTTCATGATGCCTGCTTGCCTTCTCAAGGAGATGCACTTCTGTTACTTGAAGTGAAGAATTTGAAAATGTCTGATTCTCATGGGAAATTGGCAAGAACTTCCTTAGTTTACTCCTCTACTTGCAAGGAATGTGACACATTTAAGGTTCTGGAGTAAAACAGAGGGTACAAGTCCCCACTCTGGATTATGCAATTTTGAATTTGCAGATGGGGGAAATATTTGCAATTACTCCTCAAGATTATTCTGAATATTAAATGAGATGAACAATACTTAGCAAAAATATCTGAACCAGCAAAACCATTCTATGTCCATGTTTGTTAAATGTGTTCTTATCCTTTGTCCAAAGTTAATTGGCTTAGAGTGGCTATCATCTAAGTTTCTTCTTTTGAGAATTTGAGCCCAGGAGTATGATTTTTTCATCAATTTGACTTATAGCCCAATTAATTAGACATGAGAACTCTCCCATTCAAGGAAATAAAAATTTAGATAAATACAAAAACTTGCACAGACATGGATACAACAGCTTAATTGGTATTCACCCCAAACTGAAAAAAGAATGAAAATATTTCTCAATAAATGTATACTTAATCAAATTGTGACACATGCATAGCATGGAGTGCTACTCAACTATCAGATGTAACAAGATAGTGATAAACAAAACAACTTTAGTGAATCCTAAGGGAATTCCTTTGCATGAAACAACCCAATCTTAAAAGAACATATCCTGTGCAATTCTAATTCGATCGAACTATAGAGATGAATTACAGGTTTTAGGACTGGTAAAAGGAATGAGGTGGGCAGGTGATATTTTTCTGTATCTTGTTTCAGTTCTGGGTACATGAACCCCACATGTGACAAAATGTTCTAGATCTATATGCACTCATTGTGCCAATGCCATTTTCCTTGTTTTAGTATTATATCATCAGCATGCAAAATGTAACACAGCTGAGTATCAACTCTCTATCTTTAGTAGTAAGAGTTGCTCTCCTGTTCTCAGTACGGGGAGAGAATGGAGTGGGGGAAACACCGTCACAAAGTGAATTTTATGCTGCGCTTTTGGGCATATAATAGGAAGGCAGATAACTCATTTGGAATCTGTTGACTCTCAGTTGCCTTCAGCTAAAAATAATTTTTATGCACAATGCCATATTTTGAAGTGACTTATCTTGGTCCCCTTTGCAACTGTCCCCAGTTGAAGGTTCTGAGCCTGAAGGAGGTTGGAACAGGTCAGTTGAGTTTGGAGTAACAGGACAACTGGATGGGATTATTATGATTTATTAGTCAAGAGTGACTGAAAAGGCTAGAGGATTCACTGCAGTTTTATTCAGATTGAGTAGAACTCTTCAGTGGAATGAGTTTAATAAGGAATGAAAGAATGAATTTGCTTCTCCTTGCTTGTTATCAATTAAACTACCTGTGATGGGGCAATTCAATAGAAACAGGCACAATGGCATGATTAAGATTGACTGCATGTTAGGTGTAAAGAATGACCCTGTAGTCACCCGATAAAAGAGTGTGAGAGATGAATATTCTAACATGGGATATAGGCTCAAATGAGATGTAAAAGATGTGATGAAGAATTTCCTATAATGAGAATGCAATATGTGATGCCATCACATATTGAACTTACATTACATATGTGAACTTATATTAAAATGCCCCTACTTCTAGATATGATAATTATAGCAATAGATAAATTATATGGGATTCATTTAGATTCTGGGTAGAAAATAGGAACCATGTGTCTAGGTACAGGTAGAGATAGTGGTGTGGATGAATTTATAGAGTCCTATAGGAATTTGGGGAGCAGTGGAACAATATGCCCCTGTGGCCTCATTCAGGTACAACATGTAATGTCAACCCAATGAAAGAGGTCACTTTTCTTTGGCTGAAGAAACTGAAATACTCAGTATGAACCAGGTAGAGATGTAGGTTGGGATAAAAAAAAAAACATGTCAAATTCTAAATTAGGGAATGAATAAACAGAACTGTGAACAAGGTGTTCTTGGAGTGGTCTGACAGCATTTTAGTAAATTGATGCATAGCTATTGGTGCCACATTGTTGGCAGGGTTACCCCCACTGCCACCATCCAAAGGTGTTGAGACTAGTGTCATCACACACTTGCCAGGATGGTTTAACAAGGTTTATTATTCACATATGAGGCTTCCAGGGAGCAAGGCAAGCATGAAAACTGGTCCCATATAGCTTGATTGAAGGGAGAAACACATGGTTTTGGTTTTTATTAGGGTGGTAAGGAGGGAAGAATTTTGTGATTTGAATTTCTCCACATGTGCTAAAATAAGAAGCTCTGGCTCATATGTGGAAAATAAAAAAAAATAAAAAAGAAAGTTGACTATTAACTAGAATAATGGTTCCTGGGAACTGGGAAGGTGGGGGTGGTAGGGAGTGAAAGAAGGATGGCTGGACATAATCAATGCAGACTGTATACATGTATAGAAATAGCACTATGAACCCACTTGTTCATAAAAACTAGGGGAAAAAAGGGGGCTCTGGGCTTTTTTATCAGTTTTCCCATAATTGGGAGAAGATCAGATAAAAACAAGGTTAGGACAAGAAAAATGTCATCAGACAAACATCAAAAGTGGAGTCTGGATCATTAATACAATATAAATGTCTGTCTCCTAAAATTGTTAGTGTGAATTTTATATTCAAGGAAATAGATCTGAATAGTCAAGGAAATAGATATGAATTTATAAAGAAAGGAAAGTTTATGAGATAAAAATGTAACCCCCAGAAAAAGTCTGAGGCTCTTGGATGGTAGTAATTAAGGCTGAGGGCTGGTGTATGAGACTGAAGAGATAAAATTTCAATATCCAAGTCTTTTCCTATATTAAAAGGGATTTTTTCTAATAGTGCATCAGTTAGAAAAGGAACAGATTAACCAGTTCAAAACTGTTTATTGTATGTTTTGACAGATCATATTGACTATTTATCCTTATTGAGGGTGTTAATGGAAATCTGATGTGAATGCCAAATTTGATGATGCTTGTTTGCTTTCAATCCAGATATAGTCTAATAGTTAATTGTGTTGTAACCGAAGATAGCTTCTAATTCTACCATGCTCATAGATGATAGAAAGCATGGTAACAGTTACTGAAGAAACAAAGCAACCAGGTTAATGCTGTTTATTGTACCCATTGACTGCTCATATTGTCACTTTTGCCTTATCTTGTGAGGTATTAGAAATCATAAAGGCCAACAATTAACCACAGGTTAGGGAGCATGCTGTTAATGTCAACTTTCCAAATTGCACCCATCCCCAGTTACTGAAGAGATAAAACTCCCACAACTCATCAACAAATCCCCAAAGTAAAATGATCAAAAAGGGCTCACAGACCCCACTCCTCAGCACCAAAATGAAGAAAAAGATAAGCAATTCTCCTCAAACCCACAACTCTCCAGCCAAAGAGTCCATAGATAGAGTCTTGGATGAAAACCTACACAAAAGTATCATGAATATAATTATTAATACTTTCAAAGAATTAAAAAGAGATTTAGGAAGAAAATATGAGAGCAATTTCAGGAGCTGAGAGACCACTTTAATAAAGAACTCGACATTCTGAAAAGAGATGTAGTAGTGCTCTTAGAATTGAAAAACACAGTAAACCAAATTAAAAGCTCAATGGAAGACATTAATATCAGAGTAAACTCAGTAGAAAGTAGAACTTCAGCTCTCGAAGAAAGAATATCAGATAATAAAGACAGGCTGAGTAATCTTAAATGCAAGGAATACAAGGAAAAAAACAACTTACTGAGCATAACCAAAACTTCCAAGAAGTGTGGGATGAGATCTGAAAAAAGAACATGAGAGTAATTGGGATAGAGGAGAACATAGAAAAACAAATGAATGGCATAAAGAACCTTCTCGATGAGATAGTCAAAGAAAATTTCACCCATATCAGAATTGATCCAGAAACTCAAATTCAAGAGGCCTATAAGACACCAAATAGACATAACTAAATGAGTTATGGGACACATTATATAAAAATGAATAATAGAGAAAACAAGGAATGAACATTAAAAGCATGAGAGAAAAACACCAAGTCATATTTAGAGGCAAACCAGTAAGGATTACTGTGGATTTTTCAACTCAGACCATCAAGGTAAGGAGAGTGTGGAATGATATTTTTCACATATTAAAAAATTATTGCTTGTCAAACACACTATCGTGTGTTTGACAAGCAATAATTTTTTTAATATGTGAAACTCAGCTTCAGATTTGTTGGGGAAATAAAATACTTCCAAGATAAGAACAAATTAGCAAAACACATGAACCCAAAACCAGGTCTGTAGAGAATTCTCAAAGACAAATTTCAAACAGAGGAGCAAGCTAACAACTCCCAAAGCCCATAAACAGAGGAAAATCAATAAAAATATTACTCGCTAAAAGATATCCAAGATGGCCCAACATACAAAAAGGTCACATGCCAGGGAACCAAAATCATGTTGTTTCTATTCTAACACTGAATGTGAATGGACTCAGTGCCCCAGTCAGAAGACACAAATTTGCAGACTGGATCAAAAACAAAATCCAATAATATGCTGCCTACAGGAGACATACTTAATAGCCAAAAATAGACACAGATGGAAGGTGAAAGATTGGCAAAAAATGTACCAGGCATGTGACTCCCAAATAAGTTAGTGTTGTGATACTTATATCAAAGTTAATTTTGTTAAAAAAATTAGAAGAGATAGAGAAGGACACTACATGTTAGAAAAAGTAATACTGTGTCAAGAAGATATAACAATAGTGAACATTTTTGCCCGCAATTTTAATTCTTCCACATATGTAGAAAAAGACCCAAGGATCTTAAACCATTTATGGACTTCAACACAATAATACTGGGGTACTTTAACACACCATTATCAACAATAGACAGATCATCAAAACAAAAAAATCAATAAAGATATCTCTAACCTGAATAATTTTGTTAATCAATTGGACTTAGCAGACATCTACAGAATATTCCATCGCAAATTGGCTGAGTTTACCTTTTCAGCAGCACATGGATCCTTTTCCAGAATAGACATATCCTAGTCCACAAAGATAATCTGAGAAAATATAAAAAAGGTGAAATAATGTCATGTATCCTGTCAGACCACATGGTATGATCCTAACAATTAACAGTAAGAAAAACAACAAAGTCCATAAATCCATGGAGATTCTTCAATGAAGAATGGATCGAAGATGAAATGAGAACAGAAATCAAGAAATTCTTGGAATTGAATGAGTATGATGACACAACATATCAAAATCTATGGGACATTATGAAAGCATTCTGAAGAGGTAAATTTATAGCACTGAGTGTCTTCATCAAACATCAAGAGAGAGCCCAAATAAATAAACTTATGCTCCACCTCAAATCTTCTCGAGTGAAGGAACAAATCAATCTGAAATGCAATAGAAGGCAGGAGATAATCAAGATCAGAGCTGAAATCAATGAAATTGAGAATAAAAACAAGCAAAAAATACAAAGAATCAGTGAAACACAGAGTTGGTTCTTTGAAAAAATAAATGAAATTGACAGACCCATAGCCAAACTCACCAAAAGGAAGAATGAAGTAAAGCAACTCAACAAAAACAGAGAATAAAATGGAGACATCACCATGGACTCATCTGAAATCCAGAGGATTATCAGAACCTATTTTGGAAAAGTATAGTCTTCCAAGTTAGAAAATCTGGAAGACATGGACAAATACGTAGCCACACACAACATTCCCAAATTAACACAGGAGGATATTGAAAATCTAAACAAACTAATCACAGTAACAAAATTGAAACAGCAATCAAAGCCCTTCCAAAAAAGAAAATCCCAGGACCTGATGGATTTTCAGCAGAGTTCTACCAGACCTTTACAGAAGAATTAACATTTCTGCTTAGTAAGCTATTCCATGAAACTGAAAGGGATGGAACCCTTGCAAATACTTTTTATGAAGCAACCATAACCCTGATTGCAAACTCAATAAAGGGATATCACAAAAAGAAAACTACAGACCAGTTTCTCTGATGAACATAGATGCAAAAATCCTTGATAAAATTCTAGCAAAATGCATGCAAAAACACATCAAAAAGATAAGACATCACAGTCAAGTGGACTGAATTCCAGGGATACAGGGCTGGTTTAACATATGCAAATCAATAAATGTGATTCACCAGTTAAACAGAATTAGATGCAAAAACCATATGATCATCTCAATTGATGCAGAAAAGGCCTTTGATAAAATTCAACACCCATTTATTATGCTCAAAACTCTGAAGAATATAGTGGTCAAAGGAACATATTTTAATTAAGGGCCATTTATGACAAACCTACAGCCGATGTTATACTTAATGGAGAAAGACTGAGACCATTCTCACTAAATTTGGGAACAAGACAAGGCTGTTTACTCTCACCACTCTTTCTCAGTATAGTCCTTGAAATCCTGCTATCAGACAGAGAATGAAATCAAAGGACTTCAAATAGGAAAAGAGGAAGTCAAATTATCTCTATTTGCAAATGATATGATTCTATACCTAGAAGACCCAAAAATCTCTATGAGAAGACTTGTAGAGCTTCTAAATGCATTTAACAAAGTTGCAGGTTACAAGATCAACAAACATGTATAAATAGCTTTCCTACATTCCAGCAGTGATTCTGCTGAAGAAAAAACACAGATATCTATCCCATTGAAAATAACCTCAAAAATAATAAAATACTTAGGCATTAATCTAACAAAGGAAAGAAAAGACCTCTACAATGAAAACTATCAAACATTAAAAAAAAAAAAGGAACAAGATCTGAAAAGCTGGAAAGACATTCCATGTTCTTGGTTATGTAGAATCAGTATAATGAAAATGACCATTCTGTCAAACGTGCTGTGCAGATTCAGTGCAGTCCCCATCAAGATACCAATGACACTCTTCATGGATATAGAAAAATCAATTCTCAAATTCATTTGGAATAACAAGAAACCCAGAAGAACCAAATCATTAATAAGCAAGAATGATGAAACAGGAGGTGTCACAATACCTGATTTAAAATTATACTATAGGGCTGTAGTTAACAAATTCAGTATGGTATTGGTATTAAAACAAACACAAAGACCAATAGAGTAAAATAGAAGACACTGAGATAAACCAATAAGTCCTTAACCATCTGATATTTGACAAAGGGGGCAAAAATAGTGTGGAGGAACAACAGCCTCTTCAACAAATGGTGCTGAACAAACTGGATAGCCAGATGCAAACAATTGAAATTAGATCTTTATTTTTCACCCTGCACAAAAATCAATTCAAAATGGATCAAAGAATTAGGAATTAAGCAACTATACAATTATTAGAAGACAAAATAAGATCAACACTACTCCTCATCAGTGTAGGCCCTTCCTTCCTTAACAGGACTCTGATAGCACAAGAATTAAAGCCAAGAATCAATAAGTGGGATGCCATTCAACTGAAAAACTTCTGCACAGATAAAGAATGAATCAAGAGTTTCAAGAGAGAACCTACAGAGAAAATCATTGCCTGCCCTGCCTCCAACAGGGGACTAATATTCAGAATATACAAAGAACTTAAAAAAAAACTTAACACCAAAACCACAAAGAATTCAATCGATAAATGAGCTAGGCAACTAAACAGAAACTTCTTATTAGAACAAGTTCAAAAAGCCAATAAACATGAGAAAATGTTCTACATCAGTAACAATCAGAGAAATACAAATCAAAACTTTACTGAGATTCCACCTAATTCCAGTCAGAGTGGCAAAAATGAAGACTATGATCAATAATGCTGGAAGGGTTGTTGGGAGAAAGGAATACTAGCACACCGTTGGTGGAACTTCAAACTTGTACAGTCACTCTGGAAAGCAGTATGGAGACTCCTCAAAAAACTAGAGATGGAACCACCATATGACCCAGCTATCCCATGCCTGGGTGTTTTCCCAGAATAGCTAGAATCAGCATTCTACAGAGACAAAGCCACACCAATGTTTATAGCAGCTCAATTTACAATAGCTAAAATATGGAGCCAAACCAGATGCCCCTTGCTGGATGCGTGGATTAAAAAACTGTGGTACATATATACAATGGAGTATATTCTGCTATTGGAAAGAATGATAGCAGGGTTTTGCAGCTAAATGGAAAAAATCATGCTGAGTAAAATATTCGAAACAAAGAGACTGAAGGGAAAAATGTTTTCTCTTATATGTGGAAGCTATACTAAACCTGTAATAGGATGAATGTTAGCTCTGTTTAACTTGTACACTCACCAAAGTTGAAATTTTACATAAGTTGGGGGAACCATAACTATGAAGGAGGAGGGAGAATGAAGGGGAAGAGAGGTAGGGAAAAGGGTACACTCGATTGCCATGAGAAGCCAGACTATACTCAGTCAGGCATATTAACTCAGAAATTACAATAATTATTACAAATGTATGTATATGATCATTTCTATGTATAGCATGGGGGTATTACAGAGGATACATGAGGTCAGAAATGGATGAGGGGGGTAGATTCTGGACTAGGATTGGTCTTAGCTTTGTTAATAACTATGTATGCATGAATATGTAATAATGATTCCCTCCAATATGTGGGAGTAGAACAAATAAAATGAATTTTTCTATTATTATACACTTACATCTTAATTTTTAAAATTGTCCTTTCATTTAGATTAAGGAACTTCCCATATAGTAAAAAGTTCTTATGAAGCAGGGCTAGATCGTTTACTAGTGTCTCACTGCAGTTTTCCTAGTGAAGTGTACCATCTACATCATTGCACCTCTCACTCAAAGTGCTTTTGTTAATGGTATCACAGATGAAAGAAATTGGAACTTTATATTTACTAAAGTCTCATTTGCAATTTAAATGTGTTACAAAAATAGGGGAAATAATGCAACTGGAAATAGATGAATGGGTAACTAGAAAAACAAATAGTAATTGCGAGCATTTTAAAGAAATATTTGGTCTATTTTCTTATTGGCGTTTAAAAATATATATATGTCAAAGGAATTTCAGATCATTTAGGATGTGTTTTAGGGCAGGTTACAGAAATTTATAGTCCCTGGCCAAATATATCTTACTTTTTTGCATATCAGAAGATATGAATGGCTCTTAATTTTTAAAAATGATTATGTTTTAAGTGGTTATCTATGTATTTATACAATATCCTTGGCTTTGCTTCTTGTCCTGTAAAACCTAAAATATTTATTGTGTGTTCCTTAATAGAAATAAATTTTCTTAACCCAAGATTAGGGGATGGATTCCATTTAAGGACCACAGTAGGCTTGAAATTTGAAAAATAAGCAAAACTGTTAGAATTTGGAGAAGAAAGTAATGAGGAGGAAATCTGTTAAGTAGAAAGTATGTTTAGGGTCTTGCCTTGTAATATATGAACAGTGCAAGTTTTAGAGTGGGCCACGCACTTGTTGTGGTCAAGTCTTCATAATGATGAACTTTGTTCAGTTGATTGCTTCAATAGAAGCCAATCTGCCAGAGGAGGACTTGAATCAGATGTAAGGCCTTCAGCAAAGCTATGTGAATAGGAGGCTCCTTCAAGGGCAGGGGACCATATGAGTGACCTCAGCCGAATGGCGGGTTGTGCGACTGAGTTTAGCATTAATCCTCCTGGAGCCTGATCAGTTGGCTTTAGCCCACGCGTGTAGGTCATGAGTGGAGCAGAAAGGACACAGGTGGGCCAAGGGGTCAGTTGCAGAAGAGGAAGCTGAAATAAAGATGTAACTGTCACTGTTTTCCAAACACAGCCGAGCTGAGTTGTGCGTGTACCAGTCAGTGTGGTAAGGGACTGGTGCTGATACTGGGTAGGCAGCAGTCTGTGTGCTGCTCTGAAGTCCATTCCATCTCATCAAGAGGAACTTGTGGTGGAGCCCACCTGGTGTCCGCCTCAAAATCATTCCTAGTAGTTGGTTCACATTCCCTCCAGGAATACACATTTCTTAAATATAATTAGTTCTTTAGCAAGATGGATGTACTTTTTTTTTTTTTGGCAATGCGGAAAATAGCCAAAGAGAGTCTAGTTGTGTTAAAACTAGATTATACAATTTAATTCAGTAGTCAAGTGCCAATAGAAATGAAGAGGTTTTCATAGATGTAAAATAAGGGTACCCAAATATAAAGCTAATGACTAACACTGCTATCAAAGAAAATTGCTAAGCTTTATAAGAAGGAAACAATTTCTCAAATGCCATTTTCTGAAAACAAAGAAGAGACTGGAGTTTTTTCGTCCAGATATGATAAATTGATCACATAAAACACAACTTATTTCTCTTCCAAATTTTTTATTGGTGCATTGTAGTTGCACATAATGGTGGCATTTGTTGTTACTTACTCATGCATGTACACAACAGAACAATGCAAGCTGATCAAAATCATTTCCTAGATTTCTGAGAGATTTTTACAAAATCATTTTATGTTTGCAGGTCATAGCTTCTGAATAGATTGTTTTCTCTGCCTTTGTGCTGTTGCAACCACTGAGTGTCTGCCTCAGTTTTTGATTCCTCAAGAGTTAGGTTTTGGGGAGTATAATTTAGTTAGGGATAACTATTTTGGGGTCTTAAGAATAGTTTGTTCCCTCAATCTCATATTCATGGACTATTGCAGTGGCAATTTCCTCTTTGCTATTATCTTCTTTCTGTTAAAGTGAGTTTCTTGATAGATGTGGCATTGAATTGATGAAACTTCAGGAGCCTTTTTCAATCAGAGATAGTCATTATTTTGCAGTTCTTCAACCCTACTGTTTCAAGAAGCAGAGTTAAAATCTGAGAAAGAAATCAATGTATAATTTATTTGAACTTTACATCACAAGATCAAAAAATTTTGACTTGCCATTTTAATTCTTTTGGATTTTAAAATCTGTGGACTTTAACTTGCAAATGAATTTCATTTTTGAATTTTAAATTCCCCTGTAGAATTTCATAGTAGGAATAGTTTACTTGCAAATTTGAGGTACTTCTGTAGTATTGGAATGTCATTTTTAGAGTAGTTTAATGTTGACACAATTTCATTGGAGAACATTGACTAGATTATGTTGGAGATAATATAGCTATGATAATTTGAGGAGAGATTCCTATCTTTCACCTGAGACTGCAGAGTGAACTTCTGGTCTTGAGCACCAAATGGCTTAGAAGTTAACTAAATTAATTTTCTGTTCATAACCCATTTCAGAGGATTCTGGGAAAAATCTGTGCAGCCTGTTAGTGGTCCCAGAAAGTACTCATGGGATCATTGGTATTAGGTACAGACTGCTTATCTCATCCCTAAGTGATAAGTCATAGGCTCAGTGTATAGCAGACTTAACAGTTGAGTCCAATGAGAAAGAGAACCCAGAACAGGGAGATGGAAATGGAGAAATGCTTCTTATTGTCTTCCAAGGACAGTCAAGTCTGTTAGCTTATAGACTCCTTCCGTCTCAATCACTTCATCTAGAAGCTTGAAGTCATATATGTGACTGGTGGAGTTTGGAAGAAAAAGCAGGGCATCTGCAGCCCCGACTCTTCCTCTTCCTCTCTTGGGAGTGAGGCTGTCTTCAGATAGTGTATATTAGTCCTATTTCTTTTATTCCCAATGTTTTTCAAGTTTTTCAGTCAGGAGACTTCTGTGCTTGGGAAGCAAAGCCCATCTGATTCTGAATTTAGTATTAGCATAAACCATTTGCCCATAGATATCAGCCACATTTTCCCAACATCAGTTTATCTATAACAAAGGTAATGTATTAGATTTTTTAATGGATAATTCTTTTACTTTATGTCTTAATTTTTTCAGCGCTTGGGTGGGAAATGGACTGTTATTCACCAGACCATTTCAGAGATGCCAAAATTCACTGTGCCACAGCTGTGTATAATTACATACTTTCTGCCCCACTTTTACTTTCTATAGCTTCTATCTTTAAATTGGGATGTATCATACCTTAAGTGTTTGATCAATATGCAATGCTCAACTGACTCTAGTAGGACAAATTTACCATGTATTTGACTTTCTATTCTTTTTTCAAAATCAAATGAAAATCAGTTTCTAAGTTCTAGTTCTTTATTTCCCTATAGCCTCCACTTTCTAGTTCTTTTTTACCCACAACCAGACAGCATATGCTACTATTATTACTATAAATTTCAATGATTTTTTAAAATTTTGACCTAGAGTAACAACATTATCTTGCCGAATTCTTAAACACCACGTGAATGTCATAGTATAGACCAGGACGTATAGTTTTATGCAGATCCTTGAGACTGGTCATTTAATATAGTTACAGAATCCTTTTTGATCCTTGGTTGTCACAGAAGAGGTAGGTCCCTCAAATCCTCCACAGTGTCATGTGCTTTTTGTTCCTGAGTGTACTTCTTAGTATTGCCCTTGGTCCCGAAGCTTCTTACTCAACTGTGGAATATCTAAGGCAAAGAAATTCCTTAGATTCTCTTAGTCATGAAATGCTGCAGGAATATTAAAGATACTCTACATCATTGCTAATCAAATGAATAAAAGTTAAAATAAAGGATTATCAATTATAATACTAAACATAGAGAATTTGAGTACCTGGTTACTCAATTGGAGATAGGAACACTCTTGCCTTGTAGAAGGTAGTGTAGGGGCCTGATCTAGACAACAGCCTAGTAATATATAATAAAAGCAAATAGAATTTACATACACACTTTGTTCCCTCAGTACTATTTTTGCATATAAGCCCAAGACAATTCTGACATAGTTTCATAAGGAGACATGTATATAAAAAGATCTATGTTTTGGTGCTGAAGAGTTGGATGATAATTTGTTTTATGTTGAAAGAAGTAACTTTCCAGAAATAAGAAATGATTAGGAGACTAATCTTATTTCCCATCTAAAGAGTGAAATAAGCACAGGTTGCTGGCTTCCCTCCTCATATAATACTCTGAAAGTTCTGGGAAAAATATAACAAGGCAAACCAACACAGGTTCATGCTAAAAACTAGTACAAAACTGTACATAAATCCCCAGGGCTGTCATTTAATCAATTTCAGGAAATAAAAAAGAGCTCACAGAAAAACAAAAGTGACGCGATGTCTAGAAGGTACTATTAGGAAAATACAGCTAAGAAAGTAGCTTATGCCAAAGGAAGCCCTCTGGATGGAAAAGACTCAGGGAGGAAGACTAAAATAATGCTATATCATCTGAAAAATAAGCAACCATAAAAGATAAAAAATAAGAACAGGTAGTTAAGAAGAAAAACTAATGGGAAAGATGCACATGAAAAATATACTTGTCAAAATGAAGACACTGATTTGGAGAGGAGGCAATATTTGAAGAATAATGCAAAAGCATTTTTAGAAACTCAAATGTATAAGATATCAGAATGCATAGCAGAATAGATCACAATTGGGTACTTCCAAGATGACATGAAAGTCTTAAAAGTCTCCACTGTAAAAAAGCATAGTTTCACAGAAATGAAAATAAGACATTTTTTCAACAACGATTTATAGGTTACAAATTTTCTATATTCTTTGAGTACTTTGTGCCCAAATACACTAATAGTTCTGTCCTTATGGAACCTACATTGAGGAAAATGGGAAGTGGAGACTATAAGTAATAAACATAGTAATAATGATAACTTAAGTAGAGTAAGGGGATTTTAAATGCCACAGACAGTGGGATTGGGGCTGGGAGTGAGAATGTTGCAGTTAAATATGCTTATTAGAAGAGACCTCCTTGTTTCCTAGCCGTTATTCCTTTAAGGGTAACCATTTTTTTTTGCCTTAAAACAACATAAATAAGATTTCTTTCCCAGTTTGTGTAATTTAGTTATACTTGTGATTATACTTATATATAACTGGCAGTGCAGAGGCAGGCTCAGATACCCGCTGTCCTGTGCTTCAGTAGAAGAACATGGGGATTAGGAAGGCTTAATCCTTGCAAAGCATTGCTAGCAAATTTATGCAGTTTTTGCTTGAGGTAGGTATTATCTGTCATTTTGGTCCAAAACAAATCTGACCCTTGCCCCAGAGGATGTCACTATTGTTTTATTCACATTTGTTTGCTCTATGATTGTCATTGTAAGATACTTTGAATAAGTTCATGCAAGGCATGAAAAAGAAAGTAATGAAGAATTATCTCCTAAAGGTGTAGAGTTCAGGAAATTCTAAATTGTGGAGTGCTAAAAGATACTGCAAATAATTAACAACTTTTACCAGAAAGCTATGGGATTATTTCTTGGCATAAAAACTATCCCTGGGAACAGGCAGACATGAGGTTATCTGATTGATTATAAAGGTCAGGTCAGGAGGAAAAAGAATGTAGAGCACCCTGTGAGGACGGCAACCTGAGCTCTTGTCCTTGGAGGACATACTTTGCCCTGTCACTCTACAAGGGTATTTGCATTTAAAGCCCACCACTATGTGAGGGGGCCTGGAAAGTGTGCATTTGAGGTTCCTTTATTTTATTTTCTGCATTGTTTAATTATTACTATAGTTTCCATATTCTTTGCTATTAAAGCAACTTGATGTGCATTGAAACTATCCTGTTTTACCATTATTCAAAGGACAGTGTGATTGTGTTATGCTACACTGTCTTGACTCTGAAGTACTTGTATTTCTGTGTATATTCCTTGGTATTTATATTTCCATCATTTCTCATAATACACCATGCCTCCCTCTCAGGATATAGGATCATCTATGTAATACTACTATTACCAAGGACTCCCTGAGGAATACTCTGGGGCAGGAATGGGGAAATAGTAAAGTTTGGGCTAATGTCATGTGATGATACCAATGGAACCTCAGTATAATCATCATTTGGGGATTGGTGTTAATAATACTTTATTTGCAAATCAAACTAGTGAACCCTGTAACACAAGAACCATCTTAGTAAACTTTATGAAAGGTGAGGAGTATGTGTCTAAAATAACAATAATTTCAAAACATAAGAATATTAATGTAGTGGTATTATACTAAGTTCACCAACCGTTTTTTCTCTTGTACCTTTTTTTCTGTTAAGGCAAACTATAAATTTTCTGTTTTCAGATGACAACACTGCTACTTTTGCTTTCTACTGCATTAAGAGCAAAGACAACCCTATAGGGTTATGATAAAACTATGATTGAGAACCAGCTCAGAAAGGAACTCAGTTCAAATACTATGTCTTCCCTCTAAAATGAGGTATAAAAGTATAACTTTACAAAAGACTTGATATCCAATCTCATAAGAAAAGCTTTCCTTTCATTTTAATATACTTTTGTAGACACGGAAAACAGGTTTTGAAAACATGTAAATATTCTCATACAAATGTGCAAAACTAACTTGGTTACTTGTGTTTTACTTGTTGAAATTAAAATGAAGAAGCATTTATAGTGATATCTGATGTAAAATAATAAGGGCTGCTGAGAGGCTTGTTGCTAAGTTCATGATATCTAGAGTGGGCTTTCCATGGTGCAACTGCTTTTAAAGTGCAGGACCATGAATAAAGTACTTAACTTCTCTATACCTCTATTTTCTTGTCTGAATAATGGGTATAAATTTTTTTAAAAAGGGAACTATTGGTGGCTGTAAGGATTAGAAGATTAAGTATATACCAGGTTATCACAACAGTACAGGACTTCTATATTTGCACCAAATATATCATATATTCACACAAGAAATTTGATAATGGTTGTTAACTCTGGGGCATGGGAATGAGAAGCTGGATATTGGTGCTACATTGATTTTCTACCAGATTCATTTTCCTATCAATTAAATAATCTAATTTGAAAGGATGCAACATAAATGAGAGTACAATAGTTTAGAATTTCAAAGTCAAATTGTGTTTATTAGTACAATCATAGAAAAGTAGATGGCAGAGTTTTAAAGCTTTGTTTTAGACATTTGATCATATTACATAATAGTACTGAAAATTGAGAAAAAAATTAATCAGAAGCATGACCTTTTAGTATCCCATAAAATTTTATATGTTTTTCTTTAATAGTTTGAATGCTTATTGGACAATAAATTTAAGATTTTTTCTTACCTAATTATGTACTAAATTATCAATATGATCTTTTTAGAGTCTCCTAGTTTGGAGAACAGAAATTAATTTGTAACAGTGTCTCTCCAACCCAAATATAAAGATGAGCTCAGACAAAAACCCTTGGACTTGTAAATAGCTCTGTGACTGACAGTGTGGGGATGTTTCAGAGGGGCTCTAGTCTATTCAGGTGTAGGGTCCTTGTGTCCACATGGAGGATAGTGTATCAGGTTTGAGTATGTGGAACCTTTAGGAAGGAACTAAAATGGAATATTTTCAGATCCAAAGATTGGCATTTCCTGCATATATACAGTCAGCAGATAGCTGAACCACAAAGGAGAGAATGCATCGTGTATATCTTAAATTTTTAAAAGAAGGAGGCATTGAGTTGGAAGTGCTGAAGATTCCACAATCTGGGAAGCAAGCACACCAGGGACTTTTACTCTAAAAGATGAGTGTTATTTCCGAGAGTGAAACCCAGAATGGCCTAGTAGAAAGCTGAAAGCAAGGACATTGTCATTCTTCCCTAAAGCTCTTTTATCTTGCCATGTGGTGATTTAAGTCATCCCATTAGTTACCAGTACTTTTACCTTTGGTATTACAAAGGCAGTGGAACAACCTGTCCTTACCATGCATATATTTTCCAGAAGCTTTATTTCCACCTTGGCAGTAAGCATAAAATATTCTTCAATGGGGCATTGTCTTCCGCAATATCTCAATGTGTTTTTCTTCAATCTCTGGTACCTGACATTTTGTCACATGGTTTAGAGGAAATATCTTTGTTATTAGAGCAAGCCAGGTGCCAAACAATCACATTTCTTTCAGATGGTAATACCCAAGGGAACTACATAGTTGGTGTTTGGTCAGTAGGCTGATTGCCAGTAAGCTCTGGAAGAGTCATTCTTGTGGGGGCACACTTGCTTCTGCTCCCTACAGCCATTCCCAAGGTGACAGTCAGTAGGAATAGAGTGCAATAGGAACACAGAGGTGTCCAAATCTTAGAGAATATGTAATTCTTGACTTTTAATTTAGTTAATTGTTAAAAAATTGGAGTAAAAAATAATGACATGAAGTTTTTGGGGCGATGGAGTGATTCAGTCACTCTCCATAGAACTGCTAAAAATTACTGTTATTTTCATAAATAACATATGATATTTCATTTACTGTGTAGTCTAAAAATTGCTCAGTGCTTTATAGGATATAGGCTTCTCTCAGTTCTTCCTCCATGTGGGGACCTTGAGACTGTCCCTCTTTCATTAGTCATTGCAAAGCAAACAAAGAATAATAATTTCAGCAAGTACTTCTATAACAGCAGGTGATAGACCCATTTATACAGGGAAGACGAGTAGGGTTTGGTTGGGGACTTCTGGTTTATGAAAGGCAATAATGCAAAGCATTCTAGAATACCCAGTGGCATGACCCTCTATGTAACTGAACTGGCAAACAAACAGGTCCTATAATCTGCGATTTTTTTTCAAGGTTTGGGAAATGTGACAGAGAATTGGATTTCAAATTGGTTTTTTAAAAAGTGCTTGTCCAGAAATATTATTTGAGACACTAGCATATGCAGGTTTTATATCCCAGCATATCTTATTATGAAAATAAGAATTTTACTTGCTATACTTTCCTAGCCTATGAAGAGGAAGGAAAAGAGAATGGAATGAAAAATTATGAGTAAGAGCTTCTGTAGCTCTCTAGCTATGATGGATCCAGAATTCTTTTCCTAATATTGGGGAACAATATAGATTTCATAACAGTGCTAAAAACCTAGCTCCGGGTTTTTCTTTTAAATCATTTCTAAACCATGACAATTTAGATAATCTAATACTATAGTAGGTTATTTTATTTATTTTCTTTTGGAGACAAAGGGATGCTGCCCAGATAGGTTCTAGACATGGCTCTGGAATTCATCTAGTGAAATGTACAATTAGAAAGCTTTGTAAAGTGAAGATACAACAGTTTCTTTTTTATTTTTAATAAAAATAGAGTTTATAAAAGCCATACATATTTATATGATTTTTCACCATGGTTCTTAGTCTTTTTTTTTTAATTTGTTCTTTTTAGATGTACATGACAATAGGATATACAATGACATAATTATAAAAGCATGGTGTCTGATATAAAAGAAATTTGGTAATGAGGATAGCACTTATCATAAGAGATAGCTATATCTAGTTCTTTTCTAAGGTTATTAATGAAGGAGAAAAGAAAGAAATGAGCTGGTAAGTGCTCCCTAAATATGTGCCTGAATTCTTTTATAAATGTCAGAGAGAAAAGGAGACTGAGGGAAGCCACAGCATGCCACCTCCTCCTCTGAGTGTGCTTTGCTCTTTCTCCATGACAGGAGCCAGCTCTGCATCTCCACAGGCCCAGAGATTGTTCCTTGTGGTCTCTGATTAGAGGGCAGTGATATGAGCTGACATATAAGGTGCTCTGAATATCAGTTTGCACTCTGTTATGCTCAGCACTCAATTCAGGCTTGTTAGGTGTTTGTTAAATCAACTACTTCAAACAATGCTGGGTTCATGTAGGACAAATATTCAAGATATGTGAGTCCTGGGTTGCAGATATAACCATGGAAATAAATTAAGAAATGGAATAGGTCTGATCTATAACAGTTACCATATAGAGGCTGTAAAAGAAATGAAAGGGAAAATAGAACATTTAGAGTCTTTCTGGAATGGCAGTTTTAGCTTTCTTTTGGGATAACAGTGGCACATATAACTGTAAGATAACCTCTGAGATATGGCATTTACAACATGCCATAAAGAATAGAACACTAAGTATGTTTGAATAGACAAGTTAATAGTCTGGTTGAGATGTGTAAAAAACAAGTAGGGCAGTAGAATCAAGATATGCATTTATAAAATGTACGCTGTGATATTCATTTTAAACATTGCAGTACAAAACTTCACTAATCATGCAGAGTTTATGGAGGATGAGAAAATTAGTATGAGAATTGGAAAAGAGAAACATAAACCAGTATAATTAGAAAAGGAAGCCATATTTTCTTTGTCTTTTTCCCCCTTTTAATCTTTATTCTTTTCGGTGCCTTTTTTAAAATTAAGAGGTTGAGTTGTACAGTCATAAATGCATATAAAGTAACAATATGATATGCATTTGATCCTAAACCTTAGTTATCCCCACATTGCCCATACCCCAGTCTCTTGATTCTTCTATTTTTCTATGTTATGCCCCTATAACAAATATAAATGTCCATGTGTATGTATGTAAAAGATTGTAAATTTTTCAGAATTAAATGATTTCATAAATATTATTTGACTTCTCAGGGAGATAAAGAGTATACTGCATTGTTGATTGTCTCTCTAGATCCCTCCCTATCCCCCCTTCATGCATCTCCCACCTCTCCCTCCCCCTACCCTCCCCCTACCTATCTATGGTTCTCCTAGATTAAGTGTTGTTATGCCTTTGGTGTGTCTAATACACCCAAGCTTTAGCTCTAGCCTCCACAAAGGAGGGAAAACATTTGACTCTTGACTCTCTGGGTTTGGCTAACTTCACTCAGCATGATTTCATCCAATGCCATCCATTTATCTTCAAAGGCCACTATATCGTTTCTAATAACTGAGTAGAAATCCATTGTATGTATGCGTGTATGTATACATACATTGTATGTATGTGTGTATGTATGTGTGTATGTATATATCTCTATCTATCTATATCTACATATCTATATTTATATATATATAAATAGATATAGATATATCTATATCTATATCTCAGTCACAGCTTTTGGATCCATTCATCCAGTGAGGGGCATCTGGGTTGATTCCATAATTTGGTTATTATAAATTGAGCTGTTATGAACAGTGATTTTGCTGTGTCACTGTAATGCACTGACTCTAATGCCTCTGTGAAAATACCCAGAAGGGGGATAGCTGGTTCATATAGTGGATCCATCCCTAATTTTTTGGAGTCTCCACACAGCTTTCCTGAGTGGCTGAACCAGTCTGCAGTTCCACCAATAGTGTGTTGGTGTTCCTGTCTCCTCACAACCCCTCAAGCATCTGTTACTGTTTGTATTTTTCATCTTTGCTAGTCTGACTAGAGTGAGGTGAAATCTTAATGTGGTTTTGATTTGCATTTCTCTGATTACTTGTGATTTAGAACATTTTCTAATGTATTCATTGGCTTGCTTGATTTTCTCTGTTGAGAAGTTTCTGTTTAACTCTTTGGCCTATTTATTGATTGGATTATTTGTGCTTTTAATTTAAAGTTTTTTGAGTTCTTTGTAAATTTTGGATATTAGTCTCCTATTGGAGGAATCACAGGCCATGCTTTTCTCCCATTCTTTGGGTTCTCTCTTGACAGTTTTGACCAATTCCTTGACTGAGTAAAAGCTTTTTAGTTTAATGGCACCCCACTCATTGATTTTTGACTTTAATTTTTTTCACTTTGGGAATCTTGTTGAGAAAGTCATTGCAAACCCCATTTGCTGAATTGTTGGTCCTAATTTTTCTTGTTGCAGTTGTGTGGTAGCTTGTTTCATTCCTAGTTCCTTGATCCATTTTGATTTGATTTTTGTGCAAGGTGAGAAATAAGGATCCAATATCAACTTCCCACACATGGCTACCCAGTTTGTCCAGCATCATTTGTTGAATTGGCTGTCTCTCCTCTATGTTGTATTTTGGCTCCATTTGTCAAAGATCAGATGTTTAAAGATTTATGGGTTTGTCTCAGAGTCTTCTATTTTGTTAATCTTCATTCCTATTTTGATATCAGTACCATGCTAATTTTGATACTACAGCTTTATAGTATAATTTATGAACTGGTATTATAAAATCACCTCTTTTGGCTTTCTGGCTTAGTAATATTTTGCCTATTATAGGTTTCTTGTTGTTCCAAATGAATTTGAGAATTGCTTTTCTATATCTGTAAAGAATGACGTTGGTATCTTCATGGTGATTGCATTGAATTGGTATAGTGCTTTTGGCAGAGTGGCCATTTGAATTATATTTATTCTGCCTAACCAAGAACATTGAACATCTTGCCTTCTTTTCAGGTCTTCTTCAATTTATGTCTTCAATGTTTGATAATTTTCATTGTAGAGTCTTTTACTTCCCTTGTTAAATTAATTCCCAAGTATTTTATTCTTTTAGAGGATATTGTGAGTGGGACTGATTTCCTGATTTCTTCTTCTGCCCTGTTATTGTTAGTGTATAGGAAAGCTATTGATTTATGGGCACTGATCTTGTAGCCTGCTAATTTGCCCAAACTGTTTATGAGCTCTTGCAGTTTTCTGGTGGAATTTTTGGATTTTCCAGATATAGGATCATGTCATCAGCAAAAGGGATAGTTTGACTTCCTCTTTTCCTAATGTTATCCTTTTGATTTCCTTCTCTTGCCTTACTGATCCAGGTAGGCTTTCGAGGACTATATTGAATAAAAGTGGTGAGAGCGGGAAGCTTTCTCTTGTTCCAAAGTTTAGTGGAAATGCTTTCAACTTTTCTCCATTTAGTATTATACTGGCCGAGGGGTTGACATATATTGTCTTTACAAAGTTAAGATAAAATCTTTTAATTCCTAGTTTCTCTAGTCTTTTGAGAATATATGGGTGCTAGATTTTGTCAAAGGCCTTTTTTCCATCAATTGAGAGATCATGATGTTTTTGTCCTTAATTCTGCTTAAGTGATGAATCACATTTATTGATTTGCATACGTTGAACCTGCCTTATGTTCCTGGAATGAAGTCCACTTGATCGTGATGAATTATCTTCTTGATGTGTTTTTGAAGGCAGTTTGCTGGAACATTATTAAGGATTTATACATTGATTTTCATCAGGGCTATTAATCTGTAATTCTCTTTTTTTATGTGTTTTTGGTATCAGAGTTAGGATTGTCTCAAAAAAGATCTTGGGAGAGTTCTGTCCTTTACAATTTCTGGAATAGCTTAATAAGGAGAGGTGTTAGCTTCTCATCTTAGGTGTGATAAAACTCATTGGGTAATCCATCAGGTCCTGGGCTTTTCTTCTTTGGAAGACTTTAATTGCTATATCAGTTTTGTGTCTTTTTTTTTTAAGGCTGTTTAGTATTTCAATATTATCCTCCATCAATTTGGGGATGTTGTATGTGACTAGAAACTTGTCCATGTCTTCCAGATTATCTAATTTAGAGGTATATAGGTTTTCAAAATATGTTCTCATAATCCATTTGATTTCAATAGGGTGAGTGGTGATCACTTTATTTTCATTGGTTATTTTGTTGATTTGCTTTGCTTCTCTCCTTCTAGTGAGATTAGCTAGGGGCCTGTCAATTTTATTTGTTTGTTTGAAGAACCTACTCTTTGTTTCTTCTATTCTTTTTATTATTATTTTTTGTTCTCAGTGTTATTGATTTCAGCTCTGATCTTGATTATTTTCTGTATTCTCTTCCCCTTGGGATTACACTGTTCTTCCTTTTGTAGGGATTTGAGGTGGAACATAAGCTTATTTATTCAAGATCTCTCCTAGTTTTAAATATAGGCACTCAGTGCTATAAATTTTGCTCTTAAAAATGCTTTCATTCTATATTCAATATGTTGTATCTTTATTCTCATTCTCTGTACAAGAAATTCTTAGTTTCTGCTCTGATGTCTTGGAACCATTCTTCAGTCAATAGGGTATTTTTCAATTTCCATATATATATGTGTGTTTTCTATCATGATTTTTGCAGTTAATTGCTGGGGTCATGGCATCATGGTCTGATAGGATACATGGAATATCTACTTTTTAATATTTGCTGAGATTTCTATTTTGGAGAAAGACCCATGTGCTGCTGAGAAGAAGGTATACTCAGCCAATTTGGTGTGGAGTATTCAATAGATGTCTGTTAAGTCCCTTTGATTTATGGAGTTTAGAATGGAGATCTCTTTATTGTTTTTGTGGTTTGATGATCTGTCTATGGGTGATAAAAGAGTATTAAATTCTCTCAGCATTATCATGTTGAGGTCCACAAATGGTTTTATGTCATGGAGTAATTTATTCACATGGTTGGGAGCATTGTTGTTTGGAGAGTATATTTTTACTATGGTCATATCTTTGTGTTGTATTGTTCCCTTTGCTAGGATGTAATAGCCTTTTTTATCTCTTCTAATTAGTTTATGTTTGAAATCTACTTTGTTGAAGTATTGCAACTCCAGCTTGCTTTCTTGGCAGTTCGTATGCCTGGTAGATTTTTTTTCCCATCCTTTCACCCTCAATTTGTGAATATCACTGGCTGCAAGGTGGGTCTCCTGTAAGCAGCATATTGTTGGATTTTGTTTTTTGATCCAATTTTTTAATCTATGCCTTTAGGTTGGTGCATTGAGACCATTCACATTCAGTGTAAGGATAGTTATGTGGTTGTGGTTCATAGTCATCATGTTTTTTATTGGGTTCTGTGCTTTCTTGGATTTCTTTTGATAGCATGTAGTTTTATTGAATTTCCTCTGTAGGTTTTAAGAAGTGTTTGTTTGTTCTTCTATTTGGAATTTGTCTTTGAGGATTCTTTGTAATGCTGGTTTTCTGTTCATGAATGCTGCATGCCTGATCTTATTATGAAATGTTCTTATTTCCCCATTGAATTTGAAGCTGAGTTTTGCTTGGTATAGTATTCTCAGCTGCAGGCTTTGGTCATTCAGACTTTGAAAGATCTAGGATCTTCTTGCTTCCGGAGTTTGACCTGAAAATTTAGACGTGATCCTTATTGGTTTGTCTCTACGTGTGATTTGGCATTGCTCTCTTGCTTCTTTTAATATTCTTTCATTGATTTCTCTGTTATGCATTTTGAATATCATGTTCAGTGTGTTCAAGGTAGGTTTGGGAGTTGCTGTTTTGATTAGGCATATTGGGTGTCGTATATGCTTCCTGGATAAGCATTTTTGATTCTATTTTAATAGGGGAAAATTTTTATTTAACCATTTCATTGAGAATATTCTTTATCCCTTTCATTCGTGTTTTGATTTCCTTCTGTATGCCAATCATTCTTATATTGCTTCTTCTAATTTCATACTAGACATTTTGAAAATTCTGCTCATGTTCTGTGATTATTTTTTTGTCTTCTTTGAACTGAAGCTTACTAAGCCTGTCTTCGTTGCCAGAAGTTCTTTATTCCAGAGCAGAGGTTTTGTTTGTATAGAAGTTAGTCTATTATGAGCTTCTTCCATAATTGTTGTGATGTGAGTGACTGTAGATTTTAGCTCCATTACATCCTTTTTCAGTATGTCTATTTCCTTGATGATAGAGTTTTTCATCTCTTGAATTTTTTCACTTAGTCTCTTCATTAAATCTTCTTTTAGTTCATTGTTCCTTTTAGTAATCAGATCATTGATAATTATTTGTAGGTTTTCATCCCATACCCTGTCCTTGTGTTCCTTAGTTTGGGAGTTGCAGGCTTGCGGTGAACCTTTTCTATTTTGGTTCCTCGTTTTGTATATTATTCTTCTTGATCTCTGAATTGAGCTTCCCTATGGTGAAGGTAGGCAGTCCTGGAGGTGCTTCTTGTTTGCAGGTCCAAGGATCGGTAACGGCACCACTCCTCTGATGACCACCTTATTCCAGAAAGCTGCTTCTGCCTGGAATCTTATTTTGCTATACCTTATGGATTTAGGCCCTAGAACATTGATCTGAAATCTGTTGGAGGTGCACAGTAACCTGCTGGATTATAGAAGCCCAGGAGCTGGTGTGTTCTTTTGGGTCCTAGGTCTTGTGTCAGGGTGGAACCAGCCTCCTGCATGTTGTGACAGTATCTGGGATCCTTGGCAGCATGTATGGGTCCAATATAACTGATCCTGTCAGGAATGGGCTACATCTGGGCAGTTATGCATGTGGTAGCTGGGTGGTTCAGGACCTGGGTGGGGTGTGTCCTGGACATGGGTGCCCTGCACATGCTTGAAGGACCCAGACCCAAGGCCTGGGTTGGTGCCCAGTGGCCTCTGGGGTCAGCTCTAGTTGGGTCCTGTTTTCTTTTAAGATGTCTGAAAATGGTGAAATTTAAAAATACCAAATGAAAAAAATCTCCAGAAAAAAAAGAGTAAAGCAAATTTTAAAGAGCAAAATTTATCATACTATAAGCTCAATAAATGTGTAGACTGAAATATTAAAGGTGAAGAGATTGAAACATACATAGTAAAATCAAAGAATAAAAGAATAATTTTATAGATAGGTTTAAGGTCATGAAAATAGCAGATCAAGAAAAATTCAGCATGTTTTCCAAATAGACACATTTTTGATGACTGACTAGGACAACTTTGGTGTGCAACTGATATGTGGTAGAAATGTTGATATGTGAAACCAAAAATGAATAATTAACAATATTTTTAAAAGATATTTTAAAAAGAGAACAGAGAGTGTAAGGAAGGAAAAAAAGTTCTTTCTGTCTTTCATAGCTCTTAGTTGCTATGGACAGGATAAGAAGAGAGAAACAAATAGAAACTTAACGTAATGTATTATGAGGGGATAACTCAGGTAAACACCTGTGATACCCAGTGCATGGATTTAATCTCAATGAGGTGGTTTTGAATTCAGTCTTAAATACCATTGTCCACTGAAATGAAGAAAGGGGTGTGGAAAAGCCAGTAAAGGGGATATGACCACAAAAAGCTGAGTAAACAAGGTTAAGTTTTTATTATTTTTAAAATCTGATTAAAACCTGTGCCTTCTCCATTAATCAGCATGTGTAGTGATTTAGTGTCACCTCTTCCTGGTACCCTTATATATGGAGATTTTTATAGATCTGAGTTTCCTTTATAAAAGGTAATTTCTACTTTGTTTCCAGAGATTCTTCTGTGTCTGTAGTTTCTCAGAATTAAACATTACAAACTAATCCTTATTCCAAAGAGTCATATTTAGAGGTGAAATATTCTGGCATCCTGCAGAGAGATAGTAAAAAATTAGTATAATGACAAGATTTTATTGAAGAACATTTTGTAAAAGTAAACAAGTGTAGCTCAGATATGAGCAAACAAGGTTCAGCAACATATAATGGACCCAAGATAGATTATTCCCATGGGAACTTAAGAGAAAAGGAGGAGGGTAGGGGAAATAGTTATGTTTGGATCATAAAACACTCCGCATCACTAAGTTTTGATTTCCTCTTTAGGATCATGGTTTTGTTAGGTGGGAGTTCAGGGATGCAAAGATGGTGGAGGCCGAGTACAAGAAAAATGCTGCTGGATGACAAGATAGGGAGATGAGTCATCATATGGTTGTTTACAGTGTCCCATTACCATGACAACTCCCACCACTGGGGACTTATCACCCGTGATGACTCCCACCACAGGTTTGGTATTCTAATATTACCAATAGAGGTAAAGTGGAGAGTATTGTAAGAAAGTTTTCTAAAGTAACCAGTGAGGGAAAATTGACAGTATTCTAAGAAGGCAGTATAAGGTAACCAGTGGGAGCAAATGGGATAAGGTCTTTATTCAGGTCTGCATAGAGAAGAGAACACCATACAGCTATAATATGACCTTAATATACAAATTGCTCCACTCCACTCTACCTTATGAGTGCTATTTTCACCTTCACCTGTGCTTTGTGTGTTACTCCTGTGTGTCATACCCAATTTTTTGTTCAGGAAATCAAGGACCTGGACTCCATCTGGATACCCCAACAATAACAGTATGCCAGCTGTTTTAGCACAATAGGAAAATTTTCTTTAATGAGTTAATCAGAATATATATATCTCTGTGTGTGTGTGTGTATATATACACACAGATATATATATATATATATATATATATAGTTTTTGCAAAATTGAGTTCAAATTGTATTTCTGCTGTATTTTGGGGTATGTGAGTGAGTGATTATGTAACTTTGGTTAAATTTTTTGAAGTTAGACTTTCTCATCTGGATAATGAAAAAAATATTCAGAGTATGAGGAGTAATGACAAAATATATAAGATAAGTAGCATAGGATCTGTACAAGGCTTTCAATATTTTTTTATTTCTTCTCTTCTATATTTGCACATTTTTTCTGCACCTTCTTTCTGAAATTGGGATGCATATTTAGAATATCAAAAGAAATTTGCTGGCCACCAGGGCAAGCACAAAGTTTCATTTTCATTGCCTTTGCATGTGAGAACTCAGCTTTTTACAGTTTCTTGTTCGTTTGATTGTCACTTCAATAGAGATACCTACACTGATAATTCTACAGGCAATAGATTTTTAAGTTAATTCTGGATTCCTAATTTTTTGTTTGAGCTGTCTTCAAAAAGATTGAATTGTGATGCAGCATTGAAATGCAAAGTTACATTGTGTATAGAAGATTGCCTGTCACAAGCCAAGTAATTCAAAGACAGAAGAAATTGCCAAAAGTCTCAGAATAGAACATAAAAAAATTTCAAAGCTAGGAAAGGTTGGAGTGACTGATTAGTATGTCATAAAGAACTATATCACTTAGGTGTTCATCAACAATCTGTCAAAATCTTCTAGGTAACTAATAAAAGAAGTGTTTGTCTTCTATTGAAACATAATTCCAGTGGAGATTTTTAAAAATTGAGATAATCTAATGGAATTTAGGGGGAAAAAGGCAACCCAGAGTTCTTCGGTATGCATTAGTAACAAGCCAAAAAGAAAGAGATAAGAACAGGAGGTACAATATATGAAAATGTGAAATCTGTAGTCTACATGAGGCTGTACATACAGGTTGATTTTAAATTTATGGAAAAATCAGTTTTATAATTCTTATTATGAGGTGATTTCTAGTATTAACTCATTTAATTACAAATTAATTTTTTAAAAAGAGTGAAAGACAGAATCAATTTTATTTATTTATTTTTCCATCTGGTTTTAATTTCTCTGACATTTAGTTGTGTACGTGCTGTTGTGGTTTGAACCCGAGTCTTTGTGCATGCCAGGCTAGCACTGTACTGCAGCGTCATTGCTCCAGCCCACAAATTAACTCTCAATTTACAAATACTAACTCAGTTAATCCCATTAAACCTATAAGGCAAGAATTTCTTTGACCTTTATTTTACAGTGAGGAGGTTAAAGCATAAAAAGTCACAACATAAATCGATGGTAGAGCTGGGATTCAAACCTCCAGGTTCTTGTTCTTACTCACTAAACTCTCCTGCCTTTGAGACTTTTTATGCAGAGAAATCTTAGTCTATGTCCATCTGACTAGTCTTTGTCCTAAGCATTCTTTATTTTTTGATGCAACCAAATCTTACACAATATCAGAGAGATGAGGTAAATTATTTTAAAAAATCATGGCCTGGCTATGAGTGTGTACACATAGCTGCTATTAACCATTAGGCTCTTGCCTCTGAGTTGCAACGCAATGCCACATGGAGAATTTAAGTATTTCAGGATGCAGTACAGGTCCTTGTCCAGTTACTTCCTTGTTTATTCTTTCTAATCTGTTTTGCAGACTTTGTCTATTTTATTGCTGGTTAGGCTATCATATTGCATTTACAATGAAAAATTCCAAATTTTAGTGGCCAAACAACGAAGATTTATTTGTTGCTTATATTATAGTTCAGTGAAGGCTGTTCTTCACTTTTAGAACCAATTTTTCTTGTAGTGTCCTGGATTTGATCTTTGCTGGAAAGCCGTTTATTAATTTTGTCATCATTAGTCACCCTGAGAAGCTAGAAAATTTAATGACCAAGTCTTTACTTCATATTTAACTGCACTTCCTTTACTTTATCCCTTTCCTCTTAACATTTCATGGTAAGTAACAAGAAGAAACTGGGAGACATTTCCAATGCTGTACTTGGAAATGTACATAGGTACATTCATTAGGTAAGTTTTACCATTCATGCTATAAAAAGTGATGGTGTTTCTAAACTTTCTGCTACATCAAAAAATCTTCTCCTTCACTTCCCAGGAAAATAACACTTTCCTTACCTTCCTTTAAGCCCTCATCCATAACATTCTGATAGCTTCTTGAACATGCCTTAGTAATTTCTTCAAAGTTCTTCAGCATCTTACTCTTTCTCAAAGTTCTTCCACTGCCTGTTTCCAAAACCACTACCATATTTTAAGTCTTTATTACAGGACCCTACTCTTAGTGATCAACTTGTGAATTTTTTTTTATCATTGCATGCCTATTTACCGAAACTTAAAACACCAGTGTTCCTGAGGGATAGAAATTTGAGTGTAGCTATTCTGGCTTGGGGCATCTCATGAGATTAGTCATCCTCTTAGCCAATGATATAGATATTGGAAGTTTTGACTGGTGTTGGGAACTTTACATCTACCAATTTGGGTCACTCATATGGCTGGCAAGTCATGTTGAAGGTGGGCAAGAGACCTTAGCTCATTGCTGCTTGATCTTCTCTATATAGTAAATTGAGTGTGGTTTTTTTTTTTTGTACAGGGAAGTGAATTCAGGGGCACTAAATAACTGAGCCATATCCCCAGCTCATATTTATTTTTATTTTTTACTTTGAGACGGGGTCTCACTAAGTTGCTAAGGCTGGCTTTGAACTTCTGTGATCATCCTGCCTCAGTATCCTGAACTACTGGGATTTCAGGAATGCACCACCATGCCAGCTCCACAGTGCCTTTTATAATCTAGTCTGGGAGTCACGCAGTTCTTTTGGCACTATCCTATTGGCTTCATAAATCTATGTATTTAGTGTGGGAGGGGACTGCATAGACACTTCAGTAACAGCAGCCAAAAAACCCTGGGGTCTATCTTGGAGAGTAATCACTGCCAAGGAGATAAATACTATAATAAACAGTTATGATTTATAAATGCTACAAAAAAGGCTTGTAGGAAGGGATGTTGTACTATAGTGATGGACTATGAAGCTAATACAGCTGCAGGGTCAGGAAATCCTTGTCAGAAGAGAGACCTTTGAGAGGAGTCATTGTTAATGAGTAGAAATTCCATACTCAAAATCAGAGAAAAAAAAAGCCTCAGGGAAGAGGGGAAGTTGTAACATCTAGTTTCTAAGTACTATATTAAAATATATTAGTGAAAGATAATGGCAGAAAAGAGTAGGTAAAAATAATAACATCTACAAAGTTCTGTATATATTCTATGAAGATAATCAGTTATTTAGTATAACACAATTTTTAAATCATTTTTTAAAATTTTTTATTTTTGAACAACCTTACAAGATTTTAACAAAATAATATAAAATGTGTATAAAAAGTGTATATATTCTGGATATTGCAATTATCCCCAGGAGTGCCCCCCCCCAATTACCCTCCCTTATCCCTCCCTTCCCCTTCCCATTATAACTCTAAAAATAGTATTAGATTGTAAAGCATTACATCTTATCTGGATTTAACTCATGTTACTAGACCAACTTTCTCATTGTTTAAATCATTTTTAACTATTAAAAAGTTGCAAGAGGGGCTGGAGTGGTGGCTCAGTGGTCACAGCACTTGCCTGGCATGCGTGAGGACCTGGGTTCAAACCCCAGCACCACATACACCACTAAATTTTGGGCATATAAAACCAGATGGAAAACTAAATACATTGATTCACTCTTTCTCACTGCCCCTCTCCTTTGAAAAAAAAAGTTGCAAGAACTGTTCAGAGGGACTAGGCTGAGAAAATATATGGAATGTAGAAAAAATAGCAAAAATTTTTTCAAAGATTATTTATTATGAAAATACATAAAGTACATAAACCCATTTATACTTTTTGGCTTTAAAATAAGCCAGACTCAGAAAGTCAAGGAACAAATGTTTACTTTCATATGTAGAAGATAGACCATGATAAGGGATTAAAAAAAAAGGGAAAATGATCCTATGAAAATAGAAGAGGGATCAATGCAGTGGAGAAAGGGGGATTTCCTTTGTACACATGAGTATACTTTTACATATATTCACAAGACACTAATAAAAAACTATAAATAAATATAAGAAAGATCAATAGAGGAAAGGGAACAGGTTGGGGGGGGAGGGTAGGGAAAGGGGAAGTACTAGGGACTGAAATATTGGAGCAAATTCTGTGCTTTTAAAAGTATGTCAAAATGAATCCCAAAATTAAAATGTACATAAATATTGTGATGGCTTAGAAAGGGAAGAGAATAAATGTCATTTATTATCCAAAGATCCACTGTTTTTTCTGCCTGGACTAAATTCATTTTTAATCTCAAAACTTTAAAGATTTTTTTCTGTACATTTTTTACATAAGAATGTACCAGCAACACAGATTATTAAAAGCATTCGTGAGGAAAGTAAGCTTTAAACAATAATTTGTTATGTAGAGACAATAAATTTAATTAGAAATTGGTATCCCAATTTATGCATATGTATTGTTTATATAGTCTGTCCTACTTTCTCAGAGTGAAAATGGAGAAAGGAAAAAAATTACAAGGAAAGAAATGAAGACTTACATCCAAATTTAGCTTATAATATTCTGGCTTTCCTACACAAAAGGAAAAAAATCCCCAAATAAGAGGAATGATGTTCATTTTAGATTGGAATCCATAGAAGTAGACTCTGAGGTGGTATAGATAGTGAGATTGTTAGAAGTACTTTTAGGAGCAAAGGAATGGGAACGTGAGTCTACCTGGGGAAAGATCTTATCAAGGTTTAGCTCAGAGCGAGACCAACTTCAGCCTGAGGAAGTCTGGGGGACAGAGTGCATCACTGAGTTGGCCTCACATGGAGGCAAGGCAGGCAGCCATCTGTGCTTCAGGTGGATATGGGGTGAGGTGAGATGCAATGTCAGGCATGATAGGGATTTTCTTCTTCATCTATTTCTGTAGGCCAAGGTGGCTGGTCTTGTGTGGCACTGGTTATCCTCATTCCCAAGGGCTGTGTCCAGGTTCCTATAAACTTATTAATCTCTGGTCATTGAAATTGACTATTTACAGGTAAAATTAGAGAAACCAAGCACATTACTTGCATGTGTATCATCTATCCCTGTCAGTGCCTGTGGGTGAATTAGTGACTGGGTGGCCCAAATTTATGCTGATGTCTGGGGAAAACTGCCAAAAGGTTCCTTTATTAGAGCAGAATATATGGAGGTGAGACTATAAATAAGACCCACCCCATATGGTTTAATGGGTCTGCAGGTTTGCCTAACATCATTTTCAAGGATTCCCAAACTTACAATTGAAATAGACACACGTGAAAGTTGGCAGAACTTCTCATTGGTTTCTTTTTTTAATTTTTGAACAACCATACAAGTTTTTAACAAAATAATATAAAATGTGTATAGTTTCTGGATACTAGATTTACCCCCAGGAGTGTCCCCCCAATTACCCACCCTTATCCCTCCCTTCCCTTACCCACAATATCTCTAAAAAAGTATTATGTTGTATAACATTACACCTTATCTGGATTTAACACATGATAATAGACCACCTTTCTGAATGGCCAGGGTCTAGTCCCAACCTCCACAGATGAGTGGAGACATTTGACCCTTGGATCTCTGGGTTAAGCTGTTTTTACTCAACATAATTTCTTCCATAGCCATCCATTTACCTTCAAAGGCTGCAATATCATTGTTTCTAATTGCTGTGTAATATTCCATGGTATATATGTACCACAGTTTTTGGATCCATTCATCCAGTGAGGGACATCTGGGTTGTTTCCATAGTCTAGCAATAGTAAATTGAGCTGCTATGAACAT
>PVKS010001604.1:0-15598 GCA_004027875.1 Aplodontia rufa | reverse complement strand
CTGAATGGCCAGGGTCTAGTCCCAACCTCCACAGATGAGTGGAGACATTTGACCCTTGGATCTCTGGGTTAAGCTGATTTTACTCAGCATAATTTCTTCCATAGCCATCCATTTACCTTCAAAGGCTGCAATATCATTGTTTCTAATTGCTGTGTAATATTCCATGGTATATATGTACCACAGTTTTTGGATCCATTCATCCAGTGAGGGACATCTGGGTTGTTTCCATAGTCTAGCAATAGTAAATTGAGCTGCTATGAACATAGATATTGCTGTGTCACTATGATGTGTTGATTCTAAATCCCCTGGAAAAATACCCAGGAGTGGACTAGCAGGATCGTATGGTGGGCTCACCCCTAGTTTTTTGAGGATTCTCCACACTGCTTTCCAGAGGGACTGTACCAGTCTGCAGCCCCACCAACAGTGTGTTAGTGTGCCTATCTCTCCACATCCCCTCCAGCATCTATTATTGTTTACTTCTACATTCTCATTGGTTTCTTAATCTGTAAAGTAAAGGTTAGTGCCTGGGAATGACCAAGTGGAATTGAAACTCAGCTCACTTTTCTAGATCAACATAAATAATAACATTCTGAAAGTAATGACAGCCTCAAAAATCCTAAAGGTGAGAAGTGTAGTCTCCATCATGTATCTTTTTAATTCTTAGGTTTGACCCCCACAAGCAATATGATATATGAAATGTGCTCATTTCTCAGTTTCTTTGTGTATCACTCTAGGCAATTACAACTAACTATGATGTGAAAAGGGGGATTTATTTCACATACCCTATCCTCCTTTCCTCAATGTTATATTATTGTTTGGATTCTTCTTTTGGATATTTCAGTAATTTTGGATAATAAGCATACCCCCATCTTGTGTTTAATCAACATTTTCCCCTCTCTTGCCTCAACTATATAAAGTGAGAATTATTACCAAACCTGTTTTAGGACATATTCCTTTCCTGCTTTTACCTTCTCTGTCTTTAGCCATATTTTACTTTTATATTGCATAGCCTCCTGTTCATTGTCCAGGTGTCGACTTCAGAGTTGAAAATTCAAAACAGAACTTACTGTGATCCATATTTAGTTTATAACCAATCCAAGAAGTATGAAGTGGTGGCTCAGTGTTTATTGAGTTTCTACTATGTGGCAGGGAATTTTAGGCACTGGAGATACAACAGTTATCAGAATAGGCAGAAATTTGTGCCCTTAGATCACTGTGTTCTCTACTCTTTGGAGTCAGCATCACTGACTTTCCTACTTGATGAAGAATGTTTCTAACAGGAAGAGCTAGGAAATTTCCTTTAATTACATCCCATCACTTGCTCAAAATTGTGGCATATATTATTTATTCTTTGCTGACTATGGAAATGTTGTGTAACTGATAATAAAACTTTAATACAAAGAATAGAAAGACAACCAAGTGGACCACTTGACTGCTAAGTATATTCTTACCTTCTCCTATACTGCTCTGATAAATACTGCAATACATTAACATTGTTATAGTATCCTTATGAAACAAATATTGGCACTATCATTACCCTATGTGCACACACAGAAACGGAGCTATAGAAAGGTTAAATACACCACAGAAGAAACTATGAATATTTGGTAAATTGAATCATATTCAAATAAATGAAAGAAAAAAATTAAAGATAAGGGAAAACATCTTCAGGAATGCAATTATTTGGAACACATTTTTAAGCTTTAAATAAAAAGTCAAAAACTAATTATAAAGGGGCTGGAGCAGAGGCTCGGAGGTTACGGCACTTGCCCTGCATGTGCAAATATGTGGATTCAAACCCCAGCACCATGTATACAACTAAGTGTCAGAGGAATGAAAGCCATGTGAAAAACTAAATAAAATTGATTCCCTCTGTCTCTGTATTTCTCACTGTCCCTCTCTCTTAAAAAAACTATAGTTTATTTCAAAACTGTAAAGAAACTTTTGTAGTATAAGTACAACAGAAGATATAACCTTTTTAAGTCGCAAGAGAATAGCTATCAATATTTTATATAGTTTAATAATTTTTAAACCCAGAACATTATAATTTTATGTGTAAAATGTATAAGTTTCAAAAGCCACAAGTTATGATTCTACATATTTTCTTGCTGTTTTTCCTGCTTGGAATACTTAAATGATTACCAGTTCTTCAATGCCGTTTTGGAACATGAGAGCCGAGTTGTCCATAGCAACATTTGCCTGGGATTCTCTATTTCAGGATTTCCTCTAAATGAGAGATATACTACCCCACATGTTTACCTGTTATTATTTCTGAAATCTATTATTTCTATTACATGCAACTGAACTACATCCTCCTAGGTAGGTAATATTGCTGTCATTTTTAATTCTTATTTCTAAACTTTCACTAAACTGGTCTAAGGCTATAAGTCCTGTCAACAATGCTGTATGCTAAACAAGATCTCAATATAGAAAATTAAAGTCTATTCCACCTGCTTAACCAATGATTTAGGTAGAGTTAGATGTCAGACCACTTAGCTATGGATTTCCCCCTCCACTTTTTTTAAAATTTTTTTTTCTCTGTGAGTTACAATCTCTTCTTTCAGCTGCTAAAGCCACCCAACTTAACTTAGGCATTATCAGCTTTTTTTTTCTGGTGACCTATTTAAAGACACTAAGATAATTATAATTAAAATGAGATGTAAAGAATCTCTGTGTTTACAAGTTGCTTGATGTTTAATGTGTTTCATAATATAACAAAGAATATAATATATGAATGTAGTATAACTTTAAATAATGGATTTGTCAGAAGTTACATTGAACAGAAAATATTTTTGAGAAGTAATTGGACAAGAAATGTGTGTATATATATATATATTCAGAAAACATGGATGGTATATGTTGCCATCTAACTGAATAGTGGGTATTTTTGTCATTAAAATAGTATCAGTGTTTATGAGAGTTTAAATGCCTTATTCTATCCACAAGTATTCTTGTTTTTGACTTTAATAAAAACAAATATTACACAATATTCATTCATACTATAAAATATACATTTTACAGAATCTTTCTGGTATTTAACAAATTGAAACATACCACTGCAAGACAGGTTTGAATGGGAGTGATGAGAAATGAATAGATTTTTGCTGTGATGTTTTTGACAATGTTGCAATTAAGCTGCCAAAAAGCTGAGAGAGAAAGAACATATGTGCACACTGTATTTGACTAAAGAATGGTTGTTCAAGCAGAGAGAGCACATTTTGTATAATAGACTCAAGGAAGCAATTAGCACGTCTGACATATAATAGGTGATGGGCAGTGAGCTATTAGACTCTGGAAATAGCTGCACTATGGAGTTTACTCACTTCACATAGTCTGTAGTTTTAGACCTTTGTGTTTTAAAAGAATGAAAATAGCAACACATCTTAATAAATTAATAATGTAATGAATGCTGCTTTTAAAAGAGTGAAACTTCAAATGTTTGGCCTTCCTTTTAAGTCTTGTGCACCTTGATGGGGTGCAGATAGGTGCAGAAGACAAAGTTTCAGTTGACAGCTCTGGGTTCTTGAAGCAGCCACCTTTACTGGCAGTGAATTGAGTCCTGTGCTTCCACATTAGTATCTTAGTAGGCTCAGAGCCCAACAAAGTTTGTGAAAAGGAAAAAAAGCAATTTCAATTTCAATGGAGATGTTAGCAACTTTCATCTGAGAAGGATGCTTGGTCTGTGTAGCTCACCTCCTGCAAATGTTCTTTTAATGCAAGCCAACATATTGTTAATGAACATTCAGTTTCATGGCCATTCTTGCCTAGTTTAAAATTTTTTTTAAATTAGCATTTTTTATTTTATTGAGGAGTTATGTTGTTGTACAATCATAAATACATAGGTAGTAACATGATACACCCCCGATTCTAATCCAGAATCACCCCCACATCACCCACACCCCAGTTTCTTGAGTCTTCTATATTACCCTCCTGTAACAGATATAAATGTCTTTATATAAAGACATTTATATGTTATTATGAATTTTCCAGAATTAAATGAATGCATAAGTATTGTTTTGTTTCTCGGGGAAGTAAGGAGTAAGCTGCGTTATTAATTCCCCACCCCCCAGATCCCTTCCTATCATTCTTTGCTCTCCTCTCCCTCCTCTTCTCACTTACCCCCTACATATCTGTGGTTCCCGTAGACCTTGTATTGCTTTGACTTTGAATCTAGTACTCATCAAAGTACTTTGAGCTTGAACTTTCACCCAAGCCTGAGTTTTGTTCCAGCCTCCACAAATGAGGGAAAACATTTGACCCTTGAGTCTCTGGGTTTGGCTAATTTCGCTCAGCATGACTTCCTCCACTGCCGTCCATTTACCTTAAAATGCCGTAATTACCTTGTTTCTAATAGCTGAGTGAAACTCCATTGTGTGTGTGTGTGTGTGTGTATTCTGTATCTCTACTGGTTTTTAATGTAGGCACTAAATGCTATAAATTTTCCCCTTAAGAATGCCTTCATGCTGTCCCAAAGGTTTAGATATGTTGTCTTCATTTTTATTCACTTCCAAGAATTTCTTGATTCTGCTCTCATGTTTTCTTGGATCCATTCTTCATTTAATAGGGTGTTATTCAGTCTCCATGTATATATGTACTTTCTGTTATAATTTTTGCTATTAATTTCTAAGATCATGGTATCATGGTTTGATAGGATACATGGGTTAATATCTGCTTTTTTATATTTGCCGAGATTTCCTTTATGAACTACAATATGATCTACCTTGGTGAAGGATCCATGCACTGCTAGGAAGAAGGTAAACTCAGCCTATTTGGGGTGGAATATTCAATAGATGTCTGTTAAATCTATTTGATTTATGGAATTATTTAGGCTGGACTTCTCTTTATTGTTTATTTGCCTTGATGATCTGTCTGTCGGTGTAAAGGAATATTAAAGTCTCCTAGTAATTGTGTTGGGGTCCATAAGTGGTTTTATGTCATGGAGTACTTTTTCCAGGTCCTTGGGAGTGCTGGTGTTTGGAGCATAGATATTTACTATGTGTATATGTTCGGGATGTATTGTTCCCTTTACTATGATGTAGTGGCCGTTTTAATCTCTTCTGATTAGTTTATATTTAATATCTATTTTCTCAGATGTGAGTATTACAACACAAGCTTGCTTTCTTGGATCATAAGCCTGGTAGATTTTTTCCCACCCTTTCACCCTCAATCTGTGGATGTCTTTGGCTGTAAGATGAGTCTCTTGGAAACAGCATATTGTTTAGTTTTGACCCAATCTGCTAATCTATATCTTTTGATTGGTGCGTTGAGACCATTCACATTCAGTGTTAGGATAGCTACGTGCTTGTGGTTCACAGTCATCATGTTTTATTAGTGAGTTCTGTGCTGTCTTGGTTGTCTTTTGATAGTGGGCACTTTTATTGAATTTCCTCTGTTTCTGGATTTTCAGGAGTGCTTGTTCTTCTATCTGGAGTTTATCTTTGAGGATTCTTTGTAATGCTGGTTTTCTGTTCATGAATGCTATAAGTTTGATCTTATTGTGAAATATTCTTATTTCCCCATCATTTTGAAGCTGAGTTTTGCTGGGTATAACATTCTTGGCTGCATGTTGTGGTCATTCAGACATTGAAAGATTTCCTTCTGGGATCTGCTTGCTTCTAGAGTCTGAGCTGAAAAGTCATATGTGATCCATATTGGGTTTCCTCTGAATGTAATTTAGTGTTTCTCTCTTGCTGCTTTTAATATTCTTTGTTTGATTTCCCTGTTATACATTTTGAAAATGATACGTTTGGTGAGCTTCTCTTTTGATTAGGCCTATTGAGGGTCCTATAAGCTTCATGGATAAGCATATGTGACTCTATTTTAATATGGGAATATTTTTCTTAACTATTTCATTGAGAAGGTTCTTTATGCCATTCATTTGTATATCACTTTCTTCTATATCCCAACTAATCTTAGATTGTTTTTTCTGATTTTGTCTCAGAAATTTTGAAAATTCTGCTCATGGTCTGTGAGTTTTTTTTTTCTTTTTTGTCATCTGTGCACTCAAACTTTCTTAGCCTATCTTCATTGTCAGAAGATTTTTCATCAAGAGCTGCAGTTCTGTTTTCTACAGAAGTTATTCTGTTATTAAATTTTTTCATTGTTCTGATGTGATTGAAGATTTTAGCTCCATTACTTTTAGTATGTCTATTTCTTTGATAATAGTTTTTCTTCTCTTGAATTTTCTCAGTCACTTCATTAAATCTTCTTTTAGTTCCATTTTCCTTTTATTAATCATACCATTGATAATTTTTCTAGGTTTTTAGCTTGTTCCCTGTCTGTGGACTTCTTTTGGTGAAGTTGTGGGTTTGAGGTAAACCTTTTCTATTTGTATTCCTCATTTTTGAAGAGCTTCTTCTGGATCTTTGAATTGAGGTTCCCTTTGGGGAAGCAAAGCAGGTCTCTGGATTCTTCTTCCTTGTAGGTCAAATAGTTGGGTCAGATACCACCTCTCTGATGACCACCTTTATCCAGAAAGCTGCTTCTCACTGGACCCTTGTATTGCTGTACCTTTTGGATCTAGGCTCCAGGGTATAGATTGAGGGTGCAGGGCAGCTCACTGAATTTTTGAAGCACAGCAGTGGGTGTACATCACTGGGTCGTGGGGTCTCAGAGGCATGGGGGAGGGCCATTAACCTTAGATCCTTGGTGGAGGGGACGACCCCAGTGTGTCTGGACCTGGTGGGTATGTGCTGCAGCTAGGCGACTCTGGACAGTGGTACTCAGGGGTGTTCTGGACACCTGGCAGCCTGGGAACAGAGGCCTTGGCCCATGCTGTGGGTGGGCAGGACAACTTCAGGTGATGGTCCTCCTTGGGGATGTCCTGGGATCCTGCCAGCCTGTGACCAGCTCACAGCTATTTTTAAATATTAGTGGGAAAATTAAACTTGCAAAGGAAAATTCATTGGTCTAAAGAATGATAAGTAATATAGATAAAAAGCACGAATTTTCATAATTTCCCAACATTTTTGAGAAGATATGGACAATCTCAACATTTTGTAACATCAATAAATTCTTATAATTTGTCATGGAGAGGCAGGAGAATTACAAGGTTTTGAACTACCTTTATTTGACTCATTTGGTTCTATTTACTGAAGGGAGACATATTTTTATGCACTCAGGATTATTTCCTATATTCCTAGCCTTTCCCCAAAAGCAGGTTTAAATGGACTCCATCAATTAAAATGCATGCTATGGTTTTTTTTCAGAGCATAGCTTAATTCTGTATTTTTTTTTAATTTTGGTACTATGGGATTGAACCCACGGGCACTTTACAACTGAGCTAAATCCCCAGCCCCCCCCTTTTTTTTATTTTAAAGCAAAGTCTTGCTAAATTGCTTAGGTCTTTACCAAGTTGCTAATGTGACCTTGAACTTGCAATCCTCCTATCTCAGCCTCCCTAGTTGCTGGGAGTACAGGTTTCACTTTGCATTGTTAAACTTTTTTTTTTTATTTTTAAGAAAACCAATTCTCACTCATAGCTTAGTTCTGTCACAACCATATTGAAATAGAAATGTTATCTCTAAATTTGGAGGTAACCAGCCTTAGTGCCCCTGCCTCTCTTACATAAATAACCCAGTTACTGTAGACCGGAGATGCATTAAATGATGGGTCCCTTGATCTTTCAGTTTGGTGGTTGACTTGATTGGGATGGCCAGTGCGGTGCTATTGGTCAAGGGACCGCTAGCCTCCATTTCCATGCAGACTCCAGTGTCAGACTAAGTGTGCTAGGTAAGCTCCCTGATTTCAGTTTTCTTCATTGTTTTCTGGAAGGAGGTACCATAACAGATTCCATAGTTACCCACCATTCTGTTTTTCTGTGCTTAGTTATGTCACTGTGACCTCAGTCCAAGCTTAGCCCTTGCACTCTTTATTGTTTTAAATTTGTAAGTAAGTAATAAATTAAAACATGAAAAGATGCTTATTATTATCAGCCATCAGGGTTATGCAAAATAAAAACACAGTAAGGTATCAGTACACAGCTATCAAAATGGCTAAAAATTTAAGAATTGTAAAAGTGGCAATATTAAGTACTGGAGAACAACTAAAACTCATTGTTGATGAAAATGCAATAATGTTCAGCTAGTTTGGAAAATAATTTGGTGACTTTTTTAAAGGTTTACTTCCCTTATAACCCTAGTCCTAGGTTTTTATCCCTCCTTCCACAAAAATAAATATATACCCACACACACAAAAAAACTTGTAAGAATTTGTATCGACACTATCCATGATTGCCAAAATCTAGAAGCAAACCAGATGTCTTTCACTTGGTAAATAGTTAAAATATACTCTGGCAGATCCATAGGATAACTTAGTCCTCCCAATAAAAGCATGTCCTTAATATGCACAACATGGAAAATCTGATCGAGAGAGAGCAAGCATGCGAGAGGGAGAGAAGGAAGAAGGAGAGAGATGTGTGTGGGGGGCGGGACTAGATTTTCTAATTAGGGCTTGTTTTAGTCTTGTTTTCTGCTGCTATCACTGAATACTACAGACAGGGTAATTTACAAAGAATAGAGGCTTATTTAGTTTTGGGATGTCCAAGAGCATGTAGCCAGCCTCTGCTCAGCATCTGGTGAGGCCCTTCTTCCAGCATCATAACACAAGGAAGGCATTGTATGGTGAGACAGGGCAAGCCTTACTATTATGACGAAGCTACTTTGATTATTCATTAACCCATTAATTCATTGGTCTATCTCCCTAAGCTCCCATTTCTCAACACTTGCATCGGGTACCACATTTCCAACCTATGAATTTTTGGTGGAACACATTTAAACCATAGTAGGACCTAAGTCAAATCCACTGACATTTAAGATGCTTACAATTAATTAAAAATAGCCATCAAAATAGGGCTTTTGAGATTTTATTTGCACAAGGAAGCTATGATATCTTTACAGTAAGAAGTGTGATTCTATTAGGCATCAATACATCAGTTGAATTGTTTACAATCAGGGTGAATGGAGTAAATATCCTCTCAAAAAAGAAATTATGGTTTTTCATAAACTTATGTGAAATATTTTCCTTGAATCAAAAGGGTGAAATTTAGGAATGAAATTTCCCTAATTTTTCTGGTAAGAATTGAGCTAGGGGAAGCTATTTTTTATTTGCCATTTGTCTGTTTATTCACTTACTCACCTGTGTACTGATTTATTCTCATACTCAGTTTTATTCTTTCATTCATTATTTTGTGTTGCACAAAAAATGTTTTAAGTGGCTCTTAAGAATATCAATTAAATAGAGGTGTAGAAAATGAAAAAAAATTCAGAAATAGAGATAAGATAGCAAGATTAGGGGGATGAATTGATCATTACAGCTGGCGCAATAGCACAAGTCTGTAATCTCAGCTACTTGAGATGCTGAGGCAGAAAGATCACAAATCTGAACCCAGTTTGGGCAACTTACTGGGATCCTTTCTAAAAATAAAAGGTAAATAGTTGATTGCACTCATTTGTACAGCACACCTGGGTTCAATTCCCAGTACCAAAATAAAAAAGGATGATCTTTATAAGTATAATAGAATTGTATCCGACTTTTCTTTCAAGTGGGAAAGAAAAAAAAAAAGAAAAAATATAAAACAGAAATAAGAGAATTTGTCATACAGTATGTATTCTCTGTGCAAAAAGACAGATACTAATATTTTGAGAGAATCATAATGCTTTCTAGCCTTCAGAACCAAGAATCAGTTCTCTTGGGGAATAGACCCAGAAGAAGCACAGTGCAGCAGTAAACAGAATGGTCTTGTTTCTCAGAGCAACCTCTAGTATCATCATTCCGCTTAAGCTGAGGACACGGCAAAGCATAAGAAAGGAAATTTGTGATTGCCCAGGAAAATGTGGTCTCAGACTATAGCTTTTTTGAAATTCAGGGTGTATCACTTAAGAAATCTCAGTTTAAGTAACAAGCAACACAGTACCTAGAGTGACCAATTGAAGACTATATGACAACGTGCAAGCAAGAAATTCTCATGCTCTTTGTTTTCTGTCTGGAAATATCCAGCTTTTCTAGTTAACCTGACAAACTCCTAATTGTCTTGCTGAATTGGCAAGGTAGTGTAGAGCACTAAATTTTCAAACAAATAAGCCTTGGTGTGAGTTCTGGTCCTGTAACTTACTAGCTCGTGACCTCAGGTTAGTAACTTATCTATGTCTGGTTTTTTTTTTGTTTTTTGTTTGTTTGTTTTTGATCTGGTGATGGTTAGTTGTCTGGGCCATGGTGCCCACATAATCTGGTCAAATATTCTTCTGGATATTTGGTGTTCTAGGTGAGCTTTACATTGAAATTAGAGGACTTAGCACACAGACTATTGACCTCATAATGTGGGTGGACCTCAACCAGTCACTGGAAGACCAGAGCAGAGCAGAATGGCCTCCTATGAGCAGGCAGGAATTCTGCAGCAGACCCTCCAGACTTGAATTACAGAGTTGGTTCTCCCATACATAGCCTATTGGTTCTGTTTCTCTGGAGAAACATAGCTACTATAGGAACAGTAAGTAATATAACCCTCTTCAATGCACCCCTCAAACTTTAATAGTGCTTGGTGTATAGTAAGGCTCAGTATTATGACTAATAGTATTTGAGAATGTTTATGATTGGTTCATATGAAAATCTTGGTAGAGACATTTATCATTTTTTTTAAAAGAGAGAGAGACCGTGAGAGAGAAAGAATAAATTTTATTTAGTTTCTTGTGACTTTCCTTACTCTGACACTTTGTTTTATATGTGTTGCTGGGGTTCGAACCTGTGTCCTTGTGCATGCCAGACAAGTGCTATAACTGCTGAGCCACTGCTGCAGCCCCGAAAAACTATATCTTATAGCAGGAATAAGTCCATCAAAATTATCAGCCTACTCAAAAAACACTATTTTATAAAACTTATTCTTTTTATTTTTTCTTTTTTTAAGTGAGAGGGAGAGAGAGAAAGAGAGAGAAAGAGAGTATCAATTTTATTTGTTTTTACATCTGGCCTTTGTTTCTCCAACACTGAGTTGTATATGTGGTGCTGGGGTTTGCACCTGGGTTCTTGTGCTTGCCAGGCAAGTGCTCCAGCTTCCCTTAACTTTTTTTAAAAATTTTTATACTTTTCTGCTCACCTTGCTCACCATTGCTCACCTTGTTTTGGCAGGCTATGATTGATTCAATTTGAATAAATATGTGTAATGCCTTGTTTTAGCAGTGTGTCAGCATAGTAGTTAAAGACATAACCTCTCTCTCTTTTTTTTTTTAGAGAGAGAAGGACAATGAGAGAGAGAGAGAGAAGATACAGAGACAGAGAGAATCAATTTTTATTGAGTTTTTCACATGGCTTTCGTTGTTCTGACACTTAGTTGCGTATGTGGGTGCTGGGGTTTGAACCTGTGTACTTGCCCATGCCAGGCAAGTGCCGTAACCACTGAGCCCCTGCTCCAGCCCCTAAGACATAACCTCTCTTTTTTCATAAAAGATGAGCTTAAATTTGAAAGGTCTTGAGTTTAAAATAATAAAAAACTTTGTTAAGGCAGTTCTTTCTTTTTCTTGTATTGAAAAAGGTAGCAGTTAATATTTTTTTTTCATATTTAGTTTCAGAATTGTTCTTGATGACTGATGCTTTGCAATGTGTAAACTGAATCAGTAACCACACATTCTGACTACATTTCATGTATTTGACCAAAAAGGAGTAGGTGCACTATTTTAGGTACAATATTTTCCCTACTATTATCAGCTTATCTTCTGGATATAGCTTTGGAATCCTCCTTTTACTTCTGAAATTTTCCATTTCTTCTGAAACCAAAGCAAGGCAGCTTGCTTCTATCCTTCTGAAAAGGAGACTGGAAACCTGAATACTTCTTGCCACCCTGGGGGCAAAATTAGACAGAATTTTCACCAATTTTTTTAGTTTTTGTAATTTGGTTAATCCTTTGTTCTCTTTTTTCTGTCTAATTTTGGACCAGAAATCATAAAGGCATTTGTTCTGGTTTGAATATGATTTGCCCCCACCAAAGCTCATGTTAAGTTTTCTCCAACATAACAGTGTTGAGAGGTGGTGGGGACTTTTAGGAATTAATACTTTCTTGTAAAAATGACTTCTCATGTGCTGGCCACCTCTTTCTGTTTTTTTTTTTTTTTTTTTTTTTTTTTTTTTTTACTGTGAGTTGGACTGTCATGAGGCCCTCACTAGAAATCATTAATGGTGCTATACTTTTAGATCTCCAGAACTAAGTTAAATAAACCTATTTTCTTTATAAAGTAACTAGACTAGTGTGTGCTGTGATAGCAACACAAAATAGACTAAGACAGTATTTATTTCAAAGAAATTTCTACTAATTAAAATTAAAGTCCTTAGCACATCAGAGCATTATTGTTCCCAGATAATATATTCCAATTCACATTAATTTCCCCTTTGAATTTTAGAACAACTTTTCTATGCTGCACATTTTGGCATTATATTGGATCATTTTCTTTTTAAATTTATTTTTTTGACCATAGTTCTTTACATTTTTTATTGGCTCAGCATTGTCTTACATAATAAAGTGATTCATTGATTCACATTCATACATGCATACGTATTGACAGAATTGCTTAATCTGATCCTTGTTTTGAATTTCCCCCTTCCCCCACTGCCCAATTTCGTCTCCTCTGTAGTTCCCCCAAGTTGTAGATATAATTGACCATATACATATAATTTAAACCTTGAAATTAGTAGATTTATATGCCTGCCTGGGTACATTTGGGATTCTAATGTGAGTCAAGTATACTCTACACTATTGAACACCCGTCTTTTCCCTCCCTCTCCTCCTTCCCTTTCTCTTACCCCCTTCATAGCTATAGTCCCCACTGCTTATGTGTTACTTCAGATTTTGTGGATGTATTAAATAATATTGATTAAATTTCATCCTATCTTAGGTTTTACTCTAGTTTCCACATGAGAGAAAACATTGGACTCTTAAGTCTCTGGGTTTGGCTTATTTCACTCAGCATGAATTTTTCCATTTCCATCCATGACCTGCAAAAACCATACTATCATTCTTTCTAATAGCTGAGTGGAACTCTATGTGTATATATAGTATACATACTCTGTGTGTGTGTGTGTAACATATATATACGATCCATTCGTCCAGTGAAGGGCATTTAAGTTGATTCTATAATTTTGCTATTGTAAATTGAACTGCTATAAACATTGATGTAGCTGTATCTCTCTAATAAGCAGATTCTAGCTCTTCTGGAAAAAATTCTCAGGAGAGGGATAGCTGGGTTGAATGGTAGTTCTATCCCTAAGTTTGAGGAATCTCCATACTGCTTTCAGTGTATTAGTGTTCCTTTCTCCTCACAACCCCTCCAGCATGTGTTATTGTTCATATTCTTCGTTTTTGCCATTCTGACTAGAGTGAGGTAGAATCTCAGTGCAGCTTTGATTTGCATTTATCTGATTGCCAGTGATGTAGAACACTTTCTCATATATTTTCTGGCTTTTTGAACTTCTTCTGTTGAGAAGTTTCTGTTCAACAAATGGTGTTGGAAAAACTGGACAGCCATATGTAGACAATTGAACTTAGATCCTTATCTCTCACTTTTCACAAAAATCAAATCGAAATGGATCAAAGAACTAGGAATTAAACCAGCAAACATACAATTATTAGAAGAAAAAACAGTATCAACACTATATCATGTTTGTGTAGGATCCTGCTTCCTTAACAAGATTCCCGTAATATAAGAATTAACCAAGAATTAATGAGTGGGATGCCATTAAAATGAATAGCTTCTGCAAAGCTAAGGAATTAGTCAAGAGCATTAAGAGAGAACCTACAGAATGGGAGCAAGTCATGGCCAGCTAACTCTTCAATAGGGGGTTAATATTCAGAGTATACAAAGAACTCAACAAACTTAACACCAAAAGCATAAACACTCCAATCAATAAATGGGCTGTGGAACTAAAAAGAAACTTCCTGATAGAAGAAGTTCAAAAAGCCAAAAGATATGAGAGAAAGTATTCTTTTTCAATTTATAACTAATTTGTTTAAAATATTTTGAAAACATTAATGAGCACATAATAATTGTACATGTGGAGCACAATGTGATTTTTATACAGGTGCACAAGCTGTAATGATCAGGTCAGGGTAATTGACATATTCATCACCTTAAGTATTTCTCATTTATTTGTGTTAGAAACATTCAAAGTCCTCTCTACTGGCTATTTTGCAACAATACAATTGAAGATTATCAACCATAATTACCTCACTGTGCTACAGAATATTTGAAGTTATTCTTCCTACCCAACTGTATCTCTGTACTCATTAATCATCCTCTTTACATCCTTTCTCACTCTGCCTTCTCAGTCTATGGTAACCATTATTCTACTTTCTGCTTTTATGACATCAGCTTTCTCAGCTTCCACTTACAAGTGAGTGGTATTTGTCTTTTTGTGACTGACATTTCACTTAACATAATTTTCTCCATGCTCATCCGTTTTGCTGCAAATGATAGGATTTCATTCTTTTTATGGATGAATAATATTCCATTGTATGGATATGTCACATTTTCTTTATCTATTCATCCTTTGGTGGACACTTAGTCTGATTCCATATCTTAGCTATTCTGAATAGTGTTTCAGTAAACATGGGAGTTCAGATGTCTCTTTGACACACTGATTTCCTTTCCTTTCCTTTGTATATCTGCTCAGTAGTGGAATTGCTGGAGGATATGTTAGTTCTATTTCTAGTTTTGGAGAAATTTCATACTCTTTTTCAAAATGACTGTACTAATTTATATCACCACTAACAGTTTATGAGAGTTGTCCTTTCTCTGCGTCATTGTCTGTAACTGTTATCTTTTTGATAATAACAGATTCTAACTGGGAGTAAAACTATCTCATGACTTTGATTTGAATCTCTCTTATGATTAGTGATGTTGACATTTTCTTCATGTACTTATTGTGTATATCTTCTTTTGAGACATGTCTAGATCTCTCTAATGCCTCCTTTATGTATTTATTTATTTATTTTTGCTCTTGAGCTTTTGGAGTTCCTTATACATTCTGGATATTTACCCTTGTCATATGTATAGGTTGTAAATATTTTCTCTCACTCTTTAAGCTCTCTCGTTGCTCGGATGATACTGGGAAGAAACTTTTTAGTTTGATAGAATTTTGTTTGCCTGTGCTTTCTTTTGCTCCCTGTTCTTTTGGGTTCTCATCAAAAAATTCTTGCCCATAAGTATAGTGTGGAAGAAAGACAGCCTGTTCAACAAATGGTGTTGGACAGACTGGACTGCCATTTGTAGACAACTGAAGCTGGATCCTTATCTTTCGCCCTGCACAAAAATTAAATCAAAATGGATCAAAGACCTGGATATTAAGCCTACAACTCTAAATTTATTAGAAAAAGAAGTCAGGGAAACACTACACCTTATAGGAGTCGGCCGCTTCTCTCTTAATAGAACTCCTATGGCGCATGCTGTAAAATCAAAATTAAATGAATGGGATGCAATTAAACTAAAAAGCTTCTGCACAGCTAAAGATTTAGTTGAGAGCATCAACAGAGAACCCACAGAATGGGAGAAAATTTTTGCCTGCTACACCTCAGACAGAGGGCTAATATCCAGAATTTATAGGGAACTAAAGAAATTAA